>BMAC01000699.1:153797-166103 GCA_014905375.1 Phtheirospermum japonicum | reverse complement strand
CCGCCCTTAGCCAATCCTGGCTGAAACTGACAATCAGGTCAGGCTAAATCATGGGCAGCCGCCCTTAGCCAATCTTGGCTTATCTATGCCTTTTTTCGCGCCAAAACTCAAATTCACTTTCCCGCTCCTTCTAAGCTTTTTACGCGCCAAGCATAAATGAATTTCCCGCCCTTGCATGCCGAGCCAAAACGGTTTCCCGCCTTTTCTTTTCCTATATAATGGCGCCCCTCCCCAACTTCTCTCCCTTGCATAATGGAGTCTTCGTCATCTCCCAACGTCTTTTCTCATGAGGAGCATATCCGTCTACTTCAGAAGAAAGGTCGTCTGAAGGCAGAAATTGCCGAATTGCAGGATCAGCTGTAAGAACGCGCGAAGAAATTGGCTGAGAAGAAATCAAAATTCCGTAGTGAGCGACAACGCCTTGAGCAAATCATTGCTGACTTGAAGAGGGAAAAGGCGGAGCTGTATGCCGATTGGGACATCGCGGTGGAGGTGTCAGACCGATTTCGTGTTCGGATTTTGGAATACGAGGACGAGATCCAGCGGCTCCGTCAGCTTCTCTATTCTGTGCCCCCATCTTAGGGTTGCATTTCTATTTTTTCATGGTTATGATCTGTGCTCTTGTGACTGCGGATATTCTTACGAGAATATCTGCTTTTGTACTTCCGCTGGAMGTTMTTTTGACTATTAATAAATGTTTTTYRCTAATATTTTGAATGTGTCTTATTATTTTCTTCCTRCCGTGAACCATAAATTCAACCATAAATCTATTTAACCGATCAAGCATAAAGCTGTTACAATCAAGTGTAAAATTTTCGCAAATTGACAATGTTCCAAGCACAAGGTAGTGCCGTTCCGTCCAGTTCTTCCAGCCTGTACGCGCCTCCAGGCAAGGTCTGGGTAACTCGTACAGGTCCTCRCCAAGACTCTTCCAACTTCCCTTTTGCTTGCCCCAGATCAGACCGTCGTAAGACCAGATCTCCCACTTGGAACTGTCGCTTGGCCACAATTTTATCATATGCCGCTTTTACCCTTCCTTTGATATGCTCCATTCGTACCACAGCCTGCTCTCTTTTCTCCTCAATTAGATCTAAAACATCCTGCCTTAACAGCTCATTCTGTTCTTCATTAAAATTCTGGATCCGATGAGTTTTAAAGCTGACCTCCGCGGGCACTACAGCATCCATACCATATACCAAGCTAAAAGGTGTTTCACCTGTACTTTCCTTCGGATTCGTATGGTATGCCCATAGGATGGAGTTCAGCTCTTCCACCCACTTTCCTCCAGATCTGTCCAGTCGCGTCTTGATTTCTTGGACTAAAATGTGGTTAGTTACCTCGACCTGACCATTCGCTTGAGGGTGGTATACAGCCGTAAAGTGTTGTTGAATGTTCATTTTGGCACACCAGGTCTTTACCTTGGCTCCCGCGAATTGAGTCCCATTATCTGATACCAATATTCTTGGTATACCGAAGCGACAGACCAGATTTTTCCAAATGAAACCCATCACTGCCTCCTCTGTTATTCTAGCAAGGGCCTCTGCCTCCACCCACTTGCTAAAGTAGTCAATAGCCACAATCAAAAACCTCTTCTGGGCTGGGGCCATCGGGAATGGGCCAACCAGATCAATGCCCCATTTTGCGAATGGGCAGGGGGAACTCATCACCATGAGCTCTTCCGCCGGTTGGTGGATTAGCGGCAGCCATTTTCTGGCACTTTTCACATTTTCTAACGAAGTCCTCAGCTTCTTTTCTCAAGGAAGGCCAGAAATAACCAGCTCTTAATATCTTACTGGCCAGAGCTCTGGCTCCCATATGGTTGCCACAACAACCTTCGTGTATCTCTCTTAACACYAGCTCTCCTTCCGTTTGCGATAAGCACCTCAAAAGAGGTTGACAAAATCCTCTCCTGAATAGCTCTCCCTTGATCAGGCAGAATCTAGCAGACCTGCTCCGTATCTTCGCCGCTTCTCTTTTTTCCTCTGGCAAGACCTGCTATTCAAGGTATCTTTTTATGGCAGAGAGCCAATCATCCTCCTCGGCTACCGTGCAGATCTGTTCGACCCCGAACTCCCCTTCTTCTTTCAACAAGGTGATCGTACGTTCGTAAGAACCGTTTTCTTCCCTGGGAATCTGAGTAACAGTTAATTCTTTCATTTCTTTGGCTAACACTCTGAACCTTGCTAGGTATTTCTGCATGCTTTCCTCTCTTGTCTCAAATTCACCACTAATTTATTTACAGACGAGCTGCGAGTCTACCCTGGCACTTAATCGCTCCGCCCCTAGATCCTTTGCCATTTGAATCCCTCTCAAAAGGGCCTCGTACTCGGCGACATTTTTAGAAAATGTGGGATCTAATCGGATAGCGAATTCAACAGATGCTCCCGCTGGGTCTATCAGGACAACTCCAGCCCCGCAGCCCTGATTGCATACAGACCCATCAGTAAAAACTATCCACTCCTTCTGCTCATCCAGGGGACCAGCCATTTCTTGCATAAAATCAGCTAGAGCTTGAGCTTTAATCGCTGTTCTGGATTCAAACGTGATATCAAACTAACTCAATTCTATGATCCACCTGACCAGCCTCCCTGATGCTTCGGGCTTATCCGTTATATTTTTTAATGGTAGATTGGTTCGCACGATGATTGTATGAGAAAGGAAATACGGTCGTAGTTTCCTTGCAGTTCCTACTAGAGCTAGCATCGCCCTTTCCACCTCCACGTACCTTACTTCTGCATCGTGCAAGACCTTGCTCCAAAAATATACCGGTCTTTGTATCTTACCGTCTTCCCTGATTAGGACAGAGCTGATCGCCTTCTGTCCCAAAGATAGATACAATATCAAGGGCTCTCCTTAGATGGGTTTAGTGAGTAAGGTCATGCTGGCCAGATACTCTTTTAGCGATCGGAAGGCTTCTTCACATTCATCGTTCCATTGGAACCTGGCCCTTTTCCTCAAGGCCTGAAAAAATGGTAAGCTCTTCTCGGCAGATCTAGACATAAACCGGCTCAAAGCATTGATTCGTCCCGCCAGGCATTGCATCTCTTTTACATTCYGAGKTGYKCTCATMTCCATGATAGCCTTTACCTTTTCAGGGTTGGCTTCAATACCATTTTCCGTGACCATATAGCCCAAGAATTTTCCAGCTCTGACTCCAAACATGCATTTCTTTGGGTTAAGCCTCATTTTGTACCGTCGCAAAGTGTTGAAAGTTTCCCGAAGATCTTGCACATGCGACGTTGCTTTTATGCTTTTGACTAACATGTCGTCCACATATACCTCCATATTCCGACCAATCTGATTTTTGAACATTTTATCCACCAGCCGCTGATAGGTAGCGCCTGCATTTTTAAGGCCAAAAGGCATGACCTCATAGCAATACGTTCCTTTTGGAGTTATAAAGCTAACACGCTTCCAGTCTTCTTTAGCCAATCTAATCTGATGGTACCCTTGCGAGGCGTCCATCATGCTCAAAAGCTCACAGCCGGAAGTGGAGTCCACAAGCTGGTCAATTCTTGGCAATGGGTAGTGATCTTTTGGGAAGGCACGGTTCAGGTCTCGAAAGTCTATGCACATCCGCCAGTCTTCTGTTTTCGGGACCAGCACCGCATTGGAGAGCCATTCTGGGAATTGTATCTCCTGAATGTGTCCATCTTTCAGGAGCTTTTCTACTTCTGCCTCTATGATGGCCTCCTTCTCTGGCCCAAAATTTCGTTTCTTCTGTTTGACCGGTTTTATATCGGGGCGGATATTGAGGTGGTGCTCAGCGACTTCAGGGTCTATTCCCACTAAGTCTTGAGGGGRCCATGCAAAGATATCTGAACTCTCTCTTAACAAAGCAACCAGGTCTTTCAATACTTCAGGGCTAAGCGTCGTGCCCACTAGCAGAGTCCTACTTGCGTCACCTGGAACGACTTCTACTATCATCAGCCCTTCCTCCCGTCTCGGTAATTCTATCTGTGGCTGCTCCGTCCGAGCCCTTTTGCTCATTCTCTCCTCCTCATTTCATCGTATGTAATCCACATATGTTTGCCGCGCGGCATACTGGTCTCCCCTTACCTTACCAGTTCCGTCCTCCGTAGGAAACTTCATTTTCATGTGGAAGAGTGAGATGACAGCCTGAAACTGGCTCAAAGAGGGTCGACCCAACATGACATTATACGAAGATGGTGCGTCTACCACCAAGAAAAGCACCATTCGTGTCACCCTATACGGCTCTTCCCCCAGGGTTACCAGGAGTTTCACCGCTCCCATAGGCTTTAACGCACCTCCCGCAAACCCAACCAGGGAAGTGGTTACCTCTTCAAGTTCAACATTCAACTTTAGTTTTGTAAAACAGTCCAGGAATATAATATCTGCAGAAGATCCTGTGTCCACGAAAATTCGGCGAACGTTATAGTTGGCAATAGTAGCTGTTATTACCAAAGCATCCATGTGTGGGGCGAGGATGCCATCACTATCTTCCGATCCGAAGCAAATGTTAGGCGTGGCCGCTACTTGTCCCACCTCTCGGGACGTTCTGATTAGGTCTTTAGCTGCCCTAACATAACTGTGTTGGGTTCTCTTAGAGTGCTCATCCAGCTCTCCCCCCGTTATCATTTGGATTTCACCATGAACGACCTGGGCTTGGTCAGGTCTTCTTGATCCAGCTCTTCCTCTGTCCTGAGCATCCGCCCGAACACCTTTGCTTTGTGAGAAGCGGTCTACACTGTGATGTCCAGGCCTGGTATCACCTCTCTTTGCACCAACATATTCTTTTAGGTGTCCAGCCTGGACCATTCTCTCCAATTCGTCCTTCAGGTGCGTGCATTCATCTGTGTTATGTCCATATTCATTATGGAAGCGACAAAAGCGATCTGACCTTTCTTTTCTTGGCTTCTGCGAGTATGTTTTGGGCCACTTGAGCTCTGGGTGACGCTCTATTGCCTGCAAGATTTCGCCCTTTTTTTTTTTTTTTAAAACTTTCCTAGGTAATTTCGATTGGTCTTGCTATTATTTTTTCATATTTCTTGGTATGAAATATGATGATTGAGATTTATTTGTTGGATTTTCCCTATTTTGTTCGATTTTTTGTTCAATTTTTTATTTTAATTTCGTAATTTCCGATTGTTTTCTGTAATTGCTCAATTGTTTCAATTTCCCCTTTTTGGTGACATTTTTTCGTTTAGTTATTTGATATTAATTTCCATAATTTCAGTTTTTTTTTTGTTCAGATTTTCTAAAGTTTTTTGTTCGTTTTTTCTGAACATTTTTTGTATGGTTATTCTCGATAATTTTTTCTGGGAATCAATCAATTGATTTATTCAGTCCCCATAGTTATAGGTTTCGACGCTCTGCATGGTAAATTTACCTTTTCTCCTTCAATAGATGTCCAATTTTTTTGTTCTCCAATATTAATATTTTTGAGACGATTGATTCAATTGTTACCCCCATTTTTTTATTTTCATAATTGTTCATAACTGTATTCGTTAATTTCATTCCGTAATTTTTGATTTTATTCTTTAATTGTTCACTTTGTTCAATTTGTGTTTGTCATTTGCTAATCTTTTGGTTCTCTCATTGATCTCCTTTTCGCATGAACTAAACAATCGTTTGAAAACTATAAAGGTAATTTTAAAAGAAATCAGTTTGATGTAATTTCCGATTTATGAAAAACAATATTTAATTATTCACTAATATGGTTTTTTCTTTTGTGAGTTTAAGGAAGCCTCAATTTTCGTACTAACCACACAAGTATAACTTTCGAGAACAATCAATTTTTGGGTTTAACTAAATTCATACTTTTATTTTTTCATGTTTATTTTTGAAGATTAATTAATAACAAAACAAGGTTTTAATAATATATCATATGTATACTTATTTTCTCTATTTTGTTTAGTTTGATTAATCCTTATATTTGAACTTAGTAATCTATTGATTTGTGAAGAAAGAACTAATTGTTTGTTTGATTTACTTTTTTTTTCCCTATCACAAAGTTTATTTTAATGGAGTTCTTTTTTTTTTTCCTTTTTTTTTTTGCATATTATAAATAATTTTTTCTTATTAATTTTTTGATTTCTGGGAGAAGAAATTATTTGTTTTATTGTTCTATTTTTCCTCCTTTGGCAGAGTTCGTTTTAATGCAGTTCGTTCGATTATTGTGGATTTGCGTTCGATACCTACGTTATGAAGATTTCATTATTTGGTGAGATTGAAGAATCGGTAAATATCTTCTAAAGGTGACAAGTGGTCACTTTTATGTTTCACCACATGTTTCTTTTTATTTATTTTAAAATTGGTTCAAAATACAAACAATCTATTTTCTATTTTGTGTTTTATTTAAATTCAAATATTATTAAAAACTTGCCTCCTATATAAACTTCTCCTAACTACTTGATAAAAAAAATGGAAGTTACTCTAATATCCCCCATTTGACACATGGCTAATCATACTTTTGATAGGTAGCTTATTTATGATATTTACTAACATGCCCGTCCCTTGTAGAATTAACATGAATAGAGTTTTATTAGGGTTATCGTTGGTTTGGATGCCACTCTTCTGTCATCTCTCTTTATTTTATGTTTATTGTATAAAGCGATGACTTGGGAATTCAGATGGTGCCTTTAGATGTTTAGAAAATTCATTCAATTACGACTTGGGTTTTTAGATGGCGAATTGCATGTTTTTACTTTTCATTATCTTAAATCACTCAAACCTTAGAACACCCTTCGTCACACGCCCAACTGATAGGGCCATATTGGTCAGACCCGGATTGAGGTAGACCCTGAAATCGATAGTAGATAAGAGGGGTCGAATTGGCGTAAAGAAAGAGTGGCCGAAAACCCTTCCGGAGAAAATGGCCTCTGAGCCAGACCTGCTCGAGGTTGGAACTAAAAAGACAAGTAGGGATCACTTGTCAGAATTCGCTAACTGAATCAGCCCCTAATTCAGGGACTATGTTCCCGAGATCCCGGAAAAGGGGTCCCACCACCAGGGAGAGCCCGTATGTGTGCCTGACAGACCTGGAATAAAAGAGGAAATGACATCAATAACAATCAGAGCCGGAATGGGTCTAAACAGACCTGGCAACCAGCTTGCCCGAGAGGGAACAAGTGGGACCACTTGTTCCGAATATGTTAACATATTCGGAACAAGTGGTCCCACTTGTTCCCTCTCGGGCAAGCTGGTTGCCAGGTCTGTTTAGACCCATTCCGGCTCTGATTGTTATTGATGTCATTTCCTCTTTTATTCCAGGTCTGTCAGGCACACATACGGGCTCTCCCTGGTGGTGGGACCCCTTTTCCGGGATCTCGGGAACATAGTCCCTGAATTAGGGGCTGATTCAGTTAGCGAATTCTGACAAGTGATCCCTACTTGTCTTTTTAGTTCCAACCTCGAGCAGGTCTGGCTCAGAGGCCATTTTCTCCGGAAGGGTTTTCGGCCACTCTTTCTTTACGCCAATTCGACCCTCTTATCTACTATCGATTTCAGGGTCTACCTCAATCCGGGTCTGACCAATATGGCCCTATCAGTTGGGCGTGTGACGAAGGGTGTTCTAAGGTTTGAGTGATTTAAGATAATGAAAAGTAAAAAACATGCAATTCGCCATCTAAAAACCCAAGTCGTAATTGAATGAATTTTCTAAACATCTAAAGGCACCATCTGAATTCCCAAGTCATCGCTTTATACAATAAACATAAAATAAAGAGAGATGACAGAAGAGTGCATCCAAACCAACGATAACCCTAATAAAACTCTATTCATGTTAATTCTACAAGGGACGGGCATGTTAGTAAATATCATAAATAAGCTACCTATCAAAAGTATGGATTAGCCATGTGTCAAATGGAGGATATTAGAGTAACTTCCATTTTTTTTATCAAGTAGTTAGGAGAAGTTTATATAGGAGGCAAGTTTTTAATAATATTTGAATTTAAATAAAACACAAAATAGAAAATAGATTGTTTGTATTTTGAACCAATTTTAAAATAAATAAAAAGAAACATGTGGTGAAACATAAAAGTGACCACTTGTCACCTTTAGAAGATATTTACCGATTCTTCAATCTCACCAAATAATGAAATCTTCATAACGTAGGTATCGAACGCAAATCCACAATAATCGAACGAACTGCATTAAAACGAACTCTGCCAAAGGAAGGAAAAATAGAACAATAAAACAAATAATTTCTTCTCCCAGAAATCAAAAAATTAATAAGAAAAAATTATTTATAATATGCAAAAAAAAAAAGGAAAAAAAAAAAGAACTCCATTAAAATAAACTTTGTGATAGGGAAAAAAAAAGTAAATCAAACAAACAATTAGTTCTTTCTTCACAAAATCAATAGATTACTAAGTTCAAATATAAGGATTAATCAAACTAAACAAAATAGAGAAAATAAGTATACATATGATATATTATTAAAACCTTGTTTTGTTATTAATTAATCTTCAAAAATAAACATGAAAAAATAAAAGTATGAATTTAGTTAAACCCAAAAATTGATTGTTCTCGAAAGTTATACTTGTGTGGTTAGTACGAAAATTGAGGCTTCCTAAACTCACAAAAGAAAAAACCATATTAGTGAATAATTAAATATTGTTTTTCATAAATCGGAAATTACATCAAACTGATTTCTTTTAAAATTACCTTTATAGTTTTCAAACGATTGTTTAGTTCATGCGAAAAAGGAGATCAATGAGAGAACCAAAAGATTAGCAAATGACAAACACAAATTGAACAAAGTGAACAATTAAAGAATAAAATCAAAAATTACGGAATGAAATTAACGAATACAGTTATGAACAATTATGAAAATAAAAAAATGGGGGTAACAATTGAATCAATCGTCTCAAAAATATTAATATTGGAGAACCAAAAAAATTGGACATCTATTGAAGGAGAAAAGGTAAATTTACCATGCAGAGCGTCGAAACCTATAACTATGGGGACTGAATAAATCAATTGATTGATTCCCAGAAAAAATTATCGAGAATAACCATACAAAAAATGTTCAGAAAAAACGAACAAAAAACTTTAGAAAATCTGAACAAAAAAAAAACTGAAATTATGGAAATTAATATCAAATAACTAAACGAAAAAATGTCACCAAAAAGGGGAAATTGAAACAATTGAGCAATTACAGAAAACAATCGGAAATTACGAAATTAAAATAAAAAATTGAACAAAAAATCGAACAAATAGGGAAAATCCAACAAATAAATCTCAATCATCATATTTCATACCAAGAAATATGAAAAAATAATAGCAAGACCAATCGAAATTACCTAGGAAAGTTTTAAAAAAAAAAAAAAAAAACTTTTCATGTTACAGCAATAAGGCAAAAAGAACAGAAATTGGGGAAATTTGTTTAGCAAACAATCAAATCTGAGAATTATCATTCGAGAAGATCTGAAAATTAAGGAAATTAAAAGATCACAATTATGTGAAATATACAAAGAAAAATAAGAAAATGGAGGAACAATCTCCACTGAAAAAGTTCTAACAAATCCACAATTAGTTCTTTCTCAAAAACTTCATAAGAAAAAATAAGAGAAAAGAATAGAGCAGTGGTGCATTCAATAAAATGAAAGCGAAATCAAAAAAATAATAATAATAAACCTAGTTTTGTTGAATCTTATGTTAGAATAAGGTTTTTTTTAGCAGAAAAATTAAAAAAAGGAATAGAGCCGTGGATATCTATTTGTCTAATATTTTAAGAAAAAACTTGAGAAAAGAACAAGAGCAGCAACCTCGACTGGTTCGGAGGCATGAATATAGTGTTTTATATTATTTTTGGAGGATACAGTAATATTAAATAACAAAAACAATTAAATAATAAAAGAGAAAAGTAAACAAAAATTGTAAAAAAAAAGGAAAAACAACAATTCTTTCATAGCGGGAAAACATAGAATTATAAAAAAAACATTATCTCAGGGAAAAATATATTACCAAAAATAACCATGAAAATTTGAAAGGTAAAAAAGGAAGAAATATACCTCAAACAAAAAGACTCTTTGCGAATTCATGAATATGCGAAGAAGAGGGGATGACTTTGTTAAGATATATTCCGAATTATGTAAATAAAAAAATTGAAAAGTAGATGCCAAGAACCTCAAGCCTGCCATATCAGCAACTCCAAAAACCATTGGAGGCGTGAGGAAGGACACGAACATCCGTGAGTCGTGCCACCAAATTGATCTGGATCTGGTTGCATTCGATTGAGAGCAAGCATAGGCATTTGGTTGGATATGGTGTGGGAGGGAGAGAGGACACCGTTTTTTTTCTTAGTGAGGGGTGAGCAGTACTTCTGGGGTAGGGTTTTGCCAAATGCATTTCCAGAAGAAAAGAAAGAAGGGGAGATGATTAGGAGAGGAAACAAAAGCAGCATCGGTGGCTATGGGGTGTACAAGAAACCCTAAATGATAAAGCTTTGAGGAGGGTAAAGTAGTCTAAATACATATGAGAAGCCAGCCAATTATAAAGCCACGTGTCAGCAGCGGGGAATTGCTACAGTAATCTCCCGTCCTTTTTTATATAATAGGTGGGATATAGAGAGAGACACTACAAGAAATCTGACGTTTAGTGACGATTTCTTTTCCCACGCATAAAAATTCGTCATAGTATGTTAAACAATAGTGAAATGTATTTTGTCACAATTTTGGAATGACAAAAAAAAAAATTCGGAAAACCCATTTTATGACAAACATATAATAAAAAGTGACGAGATTTGGGTGTCACTATAAGTTTCTAGTTGTGACGGTCACTAAAGTTCCCCTTGAAGAATGGTGACGATATTTGTTGTCACGACAAGTTTCTTTTCATGACAATGCTACAATTTGTCATCAGTTCTAGAAAAATGACGACAACATTATTTTGACACGAAATAGTTCTTTGGTGATGTCAAATATGAATTTGTCATAATAATCTTATTTTTGCTACAAATTCACACCAGATTTAGGAGACTCTTCCTATAACAAATTGATAATAATTAGAGATGATTTTTGGTATCACTGCATATTTATGTTATTAAAAGTATCATATTTCTCATTAATTTCTCTAAATGTAATGTTAATTAATTTTAATTACTATATATTGTATAATATTTGAAGTAATCAATAATATAAAAATAATAAAAATCAACATGAAAAGAAATATATTAATTAAAATAAATAACTAAATTATGTGTTTTACACAATTAAAATAACAATATTAATAATAATATATTTGATTGAGACATTTATTTATACTTGAACCTAATCTATGTTCCATGAAAAATGGTGACAACATCCATTGTCACAATAAGTTTCTTTTCATGACAACACCATATTTTGTCAGTGCTTTAAGAGAAATAGTGACAACATTATTTTGACACTAAAGTCCTATTTAGTGATAAAAAAATATAAGTTTTTCATTCACATCAAGACTTAGGATGAGACATTTTCAATAACAACTTGATAATAATTGGTGATGACATTTGGTATCACAATATTTTTTAATATAATTATTATTCAACTTATTATTCATCATTAAACATTTATTTTTCTATGTTTACTTTATAGTTTAAAACGACTATATTATTATTAGATAATATTTCTTAAGTTTCTTATTTTTAAATTGATTAGATAAGTTTATAAATTTAATTAATAGATTATTATTTTTTTCTTCTAATATCAAGTTTTGAAATTTATTTATTATTGTGTTATAACATTTTATATTTGTCTACAAAAGTTCTCAATTAATCTCTTTACACAAAATCTCTTTTTGTGAACATCACTTTTTGTGAACACCTTTATTTGTGTGTGAACTATTTATTTAGAAGTTAATCACACTTTATTATATTCTTATCTAATTTAAATATATTTTGATATTTATTTTATAATACTTCAATTATATTTTTCATTTTTAAAATATAAATTATTCATGATTAAATATTTATTTACCTTGCTTTATAATTTTGAACGGCTTATATTATTATTCTATATTTTTTTACAAAAGTGTTTAGTGTGTGTGTATATTAAACTTATTTCTGAATGTATATTACTTTGTTTATAGATTATAATATCAGGATCATGTGGTGGAGTGGTTGGGGCTAGGTACAAAATTAAAACATTGCGGGTTCAAACCTCATGTCTCTTGAATATTATTTTTTTGCTCCCTAGAAAATGTGTAAATGTTGAACAATGTCAATAAAAAAGTAAATCGCAAAACAAAACCACTGGGATTTGAACCCACAGTGTATTGCACCGATTTGAACCCACAGTGTATTGCACCGCCTGCTAATAAGGTATGATTCTAGGGCGATTCTAGCTGCAGTCAGGCCGTTGT
>BMAC01000699.1:58228-145401 GCA_014905375.1 Phtheirospermum japonicum | reverse complement strand
CATCTATTAACTAATTCTTTGATAATTTTTTTCATTTATATTATTTCGATGTTTTCATATAAATAGAAAATAATTTTGTTTTTTCTATATAAATATAAACCATCCATCTATTAACTAATTCTTTGATACTTTTTTTCATTTATATTATTTGATCGAACGATATTTGTCAACTTGTTTCTAGATATTATTACAAAACTTTAACATTTTATTACATATTTTCATAAAGTTCTATATTAATTTTTTTTCTATTGTATTTTATAAATTGTAATTTTTGACTGATATCTTTATACTTTATTTGTTGAGATTATATTTTGAGAAAAATTAATTATTTTATATTAAAAATAACTCACAAAAAATATAAAATTATTTTTAATATTAAAATAACGTGTTTAAATAGCTCACGCAATACAAAATGCTATTTATACTAAGCGATGTTGGGATCAAAAGGCAACACGCTTTGCGTGATACGCGTTTTAAAACACTGGTTTTTACCTATAGCAATATCTATCTTGTTTATCTTCGTAAAAGTCTTTCCTTATCATCTTCTTTTCGTTCTTAAATGCCCCAGATTTAACATATTAAATTTGGTTTTGATTTCTAATTATAATTCTTAATTCATGATCGATTTGTGTGTATGATTGAACTGGGATGTCAAGTGGAGTTTTATAAGCTATCGAAAATGAGTTGTAGTGATTGTTCAACCTTTCGCCAAATGGTACTCTTCCTCATTATTTGTATTTTATTTTTTAGTCATGAATTATAAATGAAATAAACTTCCGATTCTTTTTTATATAAATTATTTTTTGAATGTGGTTTTTTATTTTGACGAGATTTTCTAAAATTTTGAAAATGGATGATTATTGTGTGTAGTTTATAGTTTATTCCGTTGACCTTAAATAATTGTTCTAATAAAATTGATCTTTATTTTTAGAATTCATAATGGTACGTAATTCAATTTTTAAAATCTTTCATCCTGCATTCATCCCCGTTATACTTTCTACCAGATTATAGTGCTTATTTAAATTCTTATCACGTACCGATTTTTTGTTTCACAAATTAGCTACATAAATTTGAAGGCGAGCATATATTATTTGATTATTAATATTATTTATAAGATGAAAATGCATAATATTTGAGATTTTTGGGATTATTTAAATGGATCTCAAATTGTATTCTGATATGACATTACGAGATGCTCTATGTTTTCAACTTTGTTCTTTTTTAACTTATTTAAAATATGTTGAATTTTCTTTATTATTAGCAAAATATGATTTTATTTTGAGTAAAATTTTATGTATATTTTTATCAAATCTAACATATCCCCATCTTTATTTTTTATTAATATATTTGACATATAGTTTTAGAAAAAAGTCTATATACTTCTCTATTTGTTTTTATTTATCTTTTTGAAATATTATTTGGTGTAGTATTAAAATTATATTTTATTACATGAACATTATACAGGTACAATAGATAAATACTCAATTTCGTCTATATCACCAATTTTTAGAAATTGTCAGCTTTATGCTTCAATGTCAAGAGTAAAAGTAGAAAATAATTGAAAACTATTTATTATGACAAAGACGATAGATATGTAAATAGAGTTAATAAGTTATTTTATAAAAAAAGATTGCGATGGATAAAGTAAATAATATATTTTTATTTATTATTATTTATCAATTCGTAAAATTTATGTATTTTTAATACACTCAATATTGTAATATATGTATATATATATACATATTATATATATACCCGTGTGTTAACACGGGTATTACGTTAGTATTACCTAATTTAATACTTTTCTTTTTATTGTATCTTACCTAATTAATTTTTTTTATTATATTTTTCCTTATTCAATACTTTCTTTTGATTCTCCTAATATAAAAATAGAAATAAATTATATATTATTAGTAGATAAGATCTAAACTACTTATTTTAATTAAAATAAAAACTACATATGAAATAATTTTAATTAAAAAAATTTATTACGAAAATAATTAAATAAGTTTTATTGATAATATAATTAAAAATAATTTATTTTCGAAGTTTCAAATATTCTATATAGGTAAAATATGAGTTATTTACAATAATCTAAGTATGTAACTAAATATTAGTAATGTATTCAATCTAAATATAAAAATATTAAATTATATACTAATAATTAATAAACATTGATTAGACACCAGTACAATGCGACAAGGGTTGAGAGTGTGTTATCTTTTAAATATCTCAAAGTATATAATTAATATTATTAATGAGTTTATTCTAAACATTAATATATAAAATAATTTAATAATAATAATAATCAATAAAATAGATCGTAGACACGAGTTTAGAATGTGACGCTTTTTGAATTTTTGTAAGTATGTAATTAATCTTTAATGAATCTAATTTAACCATCAAATATAAAATTATTTAATATTTATAATAATTAGTAAATATATTAGACATGTACAAGGTACGGGTTAGGAATAATTATTTTAATTTTTTATTTTAAATTTAAAATTAAATAATTATCATAAATATTTTTTATATTTATATTTTGATAAGTTCCGTGTAATACACGGGTGTTAAATAAGTATATATTAATGCAAAATCCTCCTAATCTATGTGTCTACTTCGTATGTTTCGCTTGGATAATAAAAAATCTTGGTGTTTCATTTGATTATGTGTCATCCGAGTCTAATATATACCTATTTTAATATTTTCTTTTACTATATCTTACCTAATTTAATATTTTTTTATTATATTTAGCCTAAATTAATAGTTTTCTTTTATTATATCTTGTCTAATTCAATAGTTTTTTTTATAAATAAGTCATATATAATTAGTATAAAAAAATCTAGATTAGTTATTTTAATTAAAAGATAAATTACATAAGAAATAATTTTAATTACAAAGAAAAACTTATATATGAAAATAAATAATAAATTTTATTTATAATAAAAGTTGAAATAATTTAATTTTGAAGTTTTTAATATTTTGTAAAGGTAAATTATGATATATTTGCAATAATTGGAGTATGTAACTATGTAATATCCTAAAATTTTAAAGGGATTTATGAGAAACTTCTTTTTTTTTCATTGGGAAAAACAATAAAATTATCAAATAATGATATTCAAAACCAACAACTCGTCAATGGTTCTCAAATAAAATCCAAGTATTTAAAATGATCTTAAATTCGGAAATTTCTAAGAAATAGAGATTATTGTCTCAACGTTTCAACTTCAAAGAAACTCAAATCTAAAATAAATGGAAAAAGTCTTAAATAAATAATAATAGAACTCAATTTATTATCCGCCAACCACATGCTCCACTCCGAGTAGGCTTAACTTGATAAATATTAAATATAAAAAGGGATGAGCTTTCACCTCGCTCAGTAGGGAGTACAGTTCATAATAATTTCATAATATAATAGTTCTGAACAATCATATCTCTATTGTGTAATAAATTACACCTCTGTTGTACAATAAATTGTACCTCTATTGTGCATTGCTGCACCTCTATCTCTGGGTCATGCGACAATTTTTTTTAAAAACTCTCTGGGTCGCATGACTATGTGCACATAATTTGTGACGAAACGCCACCTCTGGGTTATATAATCATCAACATAGGCTAAAATAATATGCATTTAAATATGAACTGTAAATAGAAAGGTTTTAGTTATCCCTACCTTGTTTATGTAGAAAAATAACTTGACTTGAATGCAACACGTGAAATGTTCCTGGTCCTCAGAATCCTCGTTTCCTGGACGATAGAACAATTGAGTATTTAGATTTTTTTAAAAATAAAGTAAAATGAAATAAATCGAAAAAAAAAAAAGCTAAAGTGGTTAAGATAACTGGGCTAAAGGGTTGAAATGGCTCACTGGACTAAAAGAATTCCCACAACCTCACTAAGCCCAACCTATTCTTACAGAGTCACAAAGAACAAAAGCCCAGCCCACTAAACTCCTTTACCACCCTCCTTCTCGTCACTTTCAGCCTCTCACCCAATCTGCTAAATCACCACCAACACAACACACCAAAATACACTCACACACACAGCCTCCAACCTCGCCCGCCCGCTCTCTCTCCCTCTCTCGGATTTTTGTTCTCAGCTCACACACACGCGAAGGCAAAAACAACAATCCACACCAAAATATAAACCCCAATTCGAAAATCAAACTCCCAAATCGGAAATTCCCAAATTTTAAAACTCAAAGAAATCAATTTAATTTGGAGGAAACATTCAATTCGACGCAACCCTCGCACTTTCTGGCACCACACGAGGACGACTCTCGTTCGCACGATAGACATTGCGCAAGGCCCGAATGGAGTAGTGAACGACGGCTGCGACCGACCAGGTTTGTTTCGAGGGTTTCAAGGTCCAGCCGTTTGGGGTTGAGGTAAGTAGAGTTGCGGGCTCATGATTTTTATCTCAAAATTTTGGTCCAAAAAGACGACAGTCTGGTTGACTCGGCTGCGACCAGGCCGGCTAAGTTCGACTCGATTGACTCGGGATTCAAGTTTAGTTTAATAAATTTTTAGAATCGGGTCAACTCGTCTGTGTTTGTGTTTAAAAAAAAAGTTTTGGGTTTAAAATATTTTGCCATTTCTGGCATGAGGTTTGATTTTGGCATCTGGACTTGACGAGTTTTACTTAGTTCTTGTGTGACCGGTTATTTTCTATGATTCTCATGAGTCTCAAAACAAAATGAAAGGTGACCCTGTACGCCCAAGAAAACGGAAAAACTTACTTAATCGAGAAATATTGGATTCAGAGGGGTTACCTGCTTGAGGAAGACGACCACTCTTCGACTAAACGACGGCCACTGAATTTTGTAAACGACGGCCACTGTACTTTGTATTTTCTAACTTTGTGTGTTGGGAGAAAATATTGTTTGTTTTTGGTTGCGGCCGATTGTTAAGTGATTAAAAAGGGGTTCTGGTTAATAACTTAGGTTTAGGAGTTCTAATCTTCCAGGATTGTGTTCACTTGCTGAAAAATCATAACCGAACGGGAACGTTTGGTTTAGGAGTTCTAATCTTTCAGGATTGTGTTCACTTGCTGAAAAATCGTAACCGAACGGGAACATTGGGAGAAATGGGTTCTGGTTAATAACTTAGTCGCCAAATGTGACCGGAAATGGGTTCTGTCATCTTGGGCCCACTTTGCGGTAATATTACACCCAAAGAATTTCACGTCGAGTTTTCAAAAGTTCGATATCTGACTCCGCAGCAATTTGTTGAGAAGTTATCAGAGGAGCTTAAAATTAGTGGGGTTGTGGCAGGTATAATTATTCTTTTGCTTTTATAAAGTTCAATTTTTTAAATATTTTGTTTTGTAATTTAAAGTTTGATTTGGGTTAATGCGGGCACAGGTGAGAATTATCGGTTTGGATATAGAGCATTCGATGACTCGTCTGATCTGGTACGATTGTGCAAAGAATATGGCATGAAAGCTTCTATAGTAGATTCCGTCATGGACAAGAAAAACAGACAAGAATCTAAGGATGACAGAGATTCTAAGAATTCAAACGAACAAGGCCAAGTATAATCGACTCGGGTTCGACGTGCGCTGGCCAATGGAGACATGGGTTACGTGTCGGAGCTCTTGGGACGTAATCATCGCCTAATCTGTACTTGAGGTGGCTGATCTTGCTAATTAATTGGTACTGACGTCTCGATCCTAACTCAAATTTTATAAGCTTGCCTTTTGTGTTTTATACCAGCGATCTTTATATTGCATGGGGAGAAGGTTCTTTTGTGTTTTATATACCGTGAACCGGAGGACGATCAAGTTGGGAAAGTACAGTTACTTACTAATTATTCAACTACGCCAGATTAAATGGTCTCAAGGTATGATGACTTGAATGCAAATTAAATATTGGCATACCTAATAATATCGTATTTCGGTTGGATTAGACTTGTACAACCACAATTTATAATAATAAATTAACTCTAATCGTCATGCTTTTGGATTGTCTCAAAATTTATTTCTAGTGGCAAACGTTAGATGCACTGAAAATTCAGATGTCGAGCCACTGTCATATGAGCTTGATTGGGGGAAAAAATATTAATAAATTTTATTCTGTAAAGAAGAAATGAATAGGTTGGCTAATTATGATCTTAATTTTCTATTTAGGTTGTCCAATTTTATTGCATGAAGAATGAATTGGTTAATCATGATGTACTTTTTGAATTTACAAGCCTCGGATAATTTAATTCCTAATATTTAAAGTCTGTAGAGAATATTTATCAAAGAGAAAAGAAAATCATCTCCGCTGGGTTAACATATTTCCCAGCATTGAACCATCAAATTATCAACACGGTATCCATCAATACAGCATTTTAGTTCTACTGTTAAATTGATCGTTATTTTTATGGCTACAACATGATTTAGCTTACATGTCCAAAGATGATAATTTTTTTCAATCTGGATATTTGTATTAGCTAACTATGTATTTTTATGTGTGCTTCTGCTGCAGAGACAATTGCATACGGCTGTGTTTTCGAGACTGAAATGAAGGTCAAATCGTTTAAGGAAAGAAAGTTGAAGCTGAATGGTGATTGGAAGTGGTTAGTCAAGGAATTTGCATCCTACTTTAGAGTTTAACTCTTTTGGTTTAGTTTAAGTTTCCAGGTCCTTGTGTTGAATGTTCAAGTACATTAATTCTAGTTGTCTGATTTGGTATGTGTTCTGGACATTTCAAAGTAATATTTTGGCTAGTTTTTTTTTTTCTTTTTAACCAATTATTGATGATATGATATTTTGGATAGCTGTTAGTGTTTGGTATATGTTTTAAATGGTCGAAGAAATACTTTGGAATATTTTTATCATTCTGTAATGATAAATGCTTCTTTGCTTTCATTTTTATATTTATAATATTTTTCATTACAAGAATAATGACAAATTGATGCACATATTCAAGAAATTTATGTCGTCATGAAAGTAAACAATCGAATCGTGTTCACTCATTTATTACAACTTTAAGCGTCACATAAGTATTTCAAATTTGTCACTTTAATAAATTATTACAACTTGTTTCATCGCATAATACTTCGAAACTAAATCATTTTGTGATGATTGGTTTGTCACCATATAAACTCATTTAATGACAATAGATTTTATCACCATATGTACCCATTAAATCATCATTGAACATATATCTTTTATGGATAATAAAATTCGTCACATATTTCTAATTTTTTCGTGACAAATAATTTCATCTTCTTTAATAGTAAATGGTGACACAATGGTTTGTCATTGTAAGTTTAGATGTTCAGTGACGGTCAATATTGCGTCACTATAAAATAGATCTATCGTGACGAATTACATTATAATTGAAATTGTTTAATACATATTATGACAATATGAGCGTCGTGATAAATTAATAAAAATCTTCACTGTAGTTATGTTTGTCACGAAAAGTCAAATGTTTTGATGACAACTTAAGTGTTCGTCATTGAAAATGTTAACATATGGTGACAAAACCGATCTTTTGATGACAATTTTTCAATCACTTACGTGACGAATTCTGCGTCACCAAATAGTATCATCTATGATGACAATTTACATCAGCGTCATCAAAACCGAACATTTAGTGACGCGCTTCAAAAAATTGTCACTTTCACCAATGGTGACAACAATACTATGACAACCTCTGTGACGCTCAATTTTCGTCACCGTTTCTCTTCAGTGACGAAAAAATAGACTTTTAGTGACGAAACGTATCGTCATCGAACATCAAATTTCTTGTAGTGAGAGGATTAGGATCATGTGAGAACCAAGTGGGAACTTTAGGATTCGGTATATTACATTATATGTGATGATAATTTAAATAATGCAAAATGCTATTTATATTTTCACATTCCTATTTTTATGTTCCCTTGATTTTTACTATTATCTTATTAGAATGTACATAATTTATAAATAGTATCACATCTTATGTAATATAGCAGGTTTCTAGTTACCACACAAGAATCATGTTTCTAATTCTCACACAAGGATTGGATCCCATGTCAATCCACCCATATGTATATATGGTTCTTTTTTTTTGCTTTTTATAATTTTGGTGATTCTCTCTTTGGATGAAACTTGCTTCTTTTTTGTTTTTACCGCATTGATTATTTAGTGTACTTCGATTGCCTTTTTGTTGTTAAAGTGTCTTTATGCAAATCCATATCATTAAACTTGCTCTAACATACAAGTTTTTTCTTCTAAATGTATATTATCATGCAAAAAATGTGGTATAGCATAATAATGCGAGAAGAATGTCAGAAACAATCCTTTTGGTTTATTACAACACACATTAACTGCTTCTTCTCATGACTTATGCATTATGTGTGTTACTTTGGTTGGTTTTTTAATTAGAATAACTCTTATGGTGCATTCTAATTTCATTACTTTATGTGGAGTAAACTAGTTAAAAAGTCAACAATCATATATATATATATAGGATTGGGTTCGAATGAGAACTCCGTCATTATATGTGAACCTAGAGACTAATCCTGGCCTTAGATCTAATATTGCACAGTACAATTATATGTCCAGGTTTATTGTGCTTTTTACACAGTACTGTAGTGCTAAAATCAGTCCAATTTTTTAATTTAATTATATATATATATATATATATATATATATATATATATTATATATATATATATATTTTACGTTTTAAAACATGCAATATGTATCTTAAATTGTAGATCATGAGAATGTGATTAATTTGATATATATTTCATTCAAAACGAATAAAATTTGAAAAAGTTATGGTTTGTTGAAGATTGGAGTTTCATTTCAAATTTTTGAATTTGCAGTTTATATACGAAATTTGCGATGCTTTTTGTATACAATCGTAGTATTTTTTTTCTTAATCTATTGTGCTTTTTAAAGAACAATGTAGTGCTCTTTGTAAACGTTGATATATGTCCAAAATACCTTTTTTAATTAATTAATACATTTTTTAAATTATCACCATGCTGACATATCATGATCTCAACCATCAAGATTATCCAATCTAATGGTCAAGATGAGTCCCTAGGTTCACATATAATGACGGGTTCTTACTAAATGAAAAGATATAATAATTTTTCATTTAGTATATAGTTGAGATATATATATATATATATATATATCCCCAACTATATACTAAATGAAAAGATTTATATCTTATGTGTCTGCTTAGGATGCTTCGGGCTGACGTGTAATTTCCTGATGGTTCGGATGCTTACTTGGCAAATTTTGGTGGTTCGAAAGCTTTCTAAAATTAATATTAATTATTAATATTTATTATAAAATATTAAGACTTCTATAATTTTAGGAATTATTGCATAAGTAAAATTTCATAAATTTAGGTGTTATTATATACGTAAACTTCTATAATTTTATTTATAGCAAAATATTAGAACTTCCATAATTTTAGGAATTATTATATAAGTAAAATTCCATAATTTTAGATATAATATTCGATGTCTTAAAATCATATTTCAGTTTTCACATCAAATATGGCCAATTATCAGAAACGGCCTTCTTGCACAGCCCACTGAACCACATGTCATCACCCCATATGAAATATTATCACATATATACTTATGATAATATATTCATTCACTTTTCTACTTTTTGGAAAAAGAAAAGGGAAAAATAAATTTAAAAACCACCGATAAAAAAGAATATTATTATATAAGTAAAATTCCATAATTTTAGGTATAGTATTAGGTATTATTATATATATACTTATGATAATATATTCATTCACTTTTCTACTTTTTCGAAAAAGAAAAGTGAAAAATAAATTTAAAAATCACCGAATCAAAAAGAATTCAGAACAAATCTGATGAAAAGAGAACATCAGCATAATTCCATAATTTTAGAAATTATTATATAAGTAAAATTCCATAATTTTAGGTATAATATTAAGTATTACTCCCCCTTGTTCTATTTATATGTCGTTTTAGTGTTTAGGATTTGTTTCAATTAAATGACGTTTTAGTTATTTTTTTTTCTTCCGCAGATACCCTTAGCCCATAAAACTCTCCATGTGACAAAATTTTCCCTCTCTTTTATTTGCCTAAAACAGAGGTGCATGTATATTTATATGGTATTAAAAAAAAACACTTCAACAAAATTAACAACAGCATGAACATGAATGCGGAGCAAGAAATACCAGGAACCCTCAACACGTACGTAAGTTTAAAGAACATCTTGGTTATTATATTGATTTGCATTACTAGAAGCTATGGTTATGTTGATGCTTAGAAATATGTATTGTTAGTTTGTCTTTTTATAAGTATCTCAAACAATAATTTTTTTTATATAAATTTTGCCTATTTTTTTTTTAATTATTGAATACTTTGAATATTGGATGAAATTTTAACTTCAGTTTCGTTGGCTCCAAATTTGAAAATTGGGAAGATTTTTATTTGTGCTTCAATTTAAATAGGAAGATGAAAGAGAATTGCATCTGCACCTGTGAAGAAAAAATCATGAGGTGAGAGGAGAGTATTAATATGGATAAATCAGTCTTTTTTATACATTTCTTAATAGGTGTGCTAAAGTCCCAAACGACATATAAATAGAACCAGTGGGAGTATTACATATATACTTATGTAGGTGTGTTAAGGATCCATTGGGGTCTAGTTTATCTTTTAAAGATTTGCTTGTAAATTCTAAATTGTTGTGTTAGTTATTATAATTGTATTTGGTACACTTTTTTTTGGGTACTTCCTTCACCCTTTTATTTTAATGATATTCTCTTTTCTGAACAAAAAAAAACATATATACTTATGATAATATATTCATTTACTTTTCTACTTTATTGGGAAAAAAAGGAGAAAATAAATTTAAAAACCACCGAATAAAAAAAGAATTCAGAACAAATCCCATGAAAAGAGAACATCAACATAATTGCAATTTGTAATACTAAAATTATGGAGTGACAAATATCACCGACAACTACGGCGCCCCTTTCCCTATTTATTCAGAAGCCGAAGGGGAACTCTATCAAAACCTCTCCCAACGAAACTTCACTGTTCCGCACTTTGTTAGCCTCATCGACTTAGAGGAGTGGGTCGCGAGTGGGAATTACCAAGGCGGGGTTCGTTTGCTCCAACTCATCGATGATTTAAGCGGTCGTAGGTTTGCATCCCTCTGGGCACCGGCCTACTAAGAGCTGATGCTCGAGTTTTTCACTACTTATCGGGGCCACGAGGCCACAAAATTCACCGTTCAAATCGGAGGAAGTGAGCGCCGGATCACCCAAGAGGTACTCCAAGCGGTGCTCGGGCATAATTGCTAAGAAGTGTGAGATGAGCGGCCACGCGAATTTGTCCCGACGTAATTTTGGGCGAGTATCACGAGCGGATGTGGTGCTTCTCAGTTTCAAGCCTCAGCAATCACTGACATAGCGTTGTTGGGGGCATAAAAGTTCTTTGACCACGTCTTGATTGGCAAGAACGAGAGCACAAACCTCACTCGGAACGAGTTATACGTGCTTTGTTGTTTGCACCGTGGGCATCAAGTCCCCGTTTATCCCTTTATCCGTGCCGGGATTCTTGGAATTCGGAGAACAAGGGGCGAAAGTGTCGCTCGGGTCGGAATGGGACCTATGATCACCTTGCTAGCCTGTCATTTTAGTTTTGACCCCGAGGTGGCCAACTTGGAGATCGAGCCGTTGGAGTTGATCTGGAAGATGCCAAAGATACCGACGAACCCCCGCCGCCACCTCCGCCGTAGCCACGAACAAGAAGAAGAAGAATATGAACGACGACACAATGAGAGGGTCGAGGCCAAAGAATCCCCGAACACCGGTTTGGGTGTGTCGTTCGGAGCAAGCACGAGCCATGCGATAATCCCGCATTACGGAGGCCCAAGCACTGGCTCGGTTCACGACATGAGTTGGAGCGAGTTCTAACGACAAGTATTTGCGCGTTTTGATCGGCTCGATGTGGGGCAAGCGAGGAGCGACTGGCACACCGAGCCCTCCACAACCATCTCTTGTTGATCGAGAGTCGGTTGCATAAGGACGAGGAGGAAAATGATGAAGAGAACGGGGACGAGGATGAAGAGGAAGAAGATGAGGACGCAAACCTCAACCCCCGACATAGGGGACATCACTAATTCTCCTAAATATCCCTTTTTAGTTATTTTAATAAGTTTGTGTTTTATTGTTGTTCGTTTTATCTTTACTTTTTTTCTTGTTCGATTTTGTTCATTTATTTCTCATCTCAACTCTTAAAAATTCAAAAAACATATAAACTAAAAAAAGCAAAATTTGTATATAGTGGGCTTATGTTTAATATTTCTCTTTTATTCCTCCTTACTATTTAAAATAATAATAATAAATTCTTTTAAAAAAAATACAAAAAAAATTGGAAAAGAAAATCCAAACAAAATAGAAATTTCAAAAACTCAAAAAGATTTTCACTTTTTATAAATAACTTATTTTTGCAACCCCCCATTTGTTCATTTCCTATAGATCGCTTGCCTAGACTCCCGGAAGAGGACTTATGCACGACCGAATCGTTATCACAAGCTCGAGAATAGGGGCATTTTGTTTTCCCTTACTATTTTTTACCATTTTTCTAGCCTAATTTGCAATGTGGACATTGCTAGGTTTTAAGTGTAAGGTGGTTAGAGTTCGCCTTAGGTTTTTAAGATTGTTTATATGCTTGCTTGTGATAATTCGAGAAGTATGTTTGTTATATTGCTTGGAACCTTGGCGAAGTGACGCAGTTTTATTTGATTAGGAAGTTTAGAATCTCGATCGGATTTAGTGTACTTAGGTAACTTGATATGCTGGAAACTTTGTTACTAGTGCCTCAACAAGCCTCGTCATCGAACACTCTCTATAGGGTTTTTGTTTTTTATTTTGGAATCGTCAATTGCTCCATGTGCTCGATCAAAAATATGTGTAAGTTTCTAGTAGCAACAAGTGATTGGAGCCTTTGTACCTCTTTTTATTATATTAAAAAAAGAAAAAAAAAGAAAAAAAAGGAAAGAAAAAGAGAACAAAAAAATATGATGAATAAACAAGGATTCGATATAAATCCTTGAATTTATTGCGTAATAAACGTGCAACCCTTGTGTCTTTATATATATATCCCAGCCTCTCCCCAACAACCTTATCCTCCCTTGGTTGATTTTTGAACTCCTTCAATATCTTCCAAGCCTTTACTATTCCATTGCCTCTAAAACATAGTTCATAATTCTTAGTTTAGTTTAGTTTAGTTATTTTTATTTAGATTTTCATAGCAAGTGTTGGA
Source organism: Phtheirospermum japonicum (assembly GCA_014905375.1). Classification (NCBI taxonomy): domain Eukaryota; kingdom Viridiplantae; phylum Streptophyta; class Magnoliopsida; order Lamiales; family Orobanchaceae; genus Phtheirospermum; species Phtheirospermum japonicum. Next base: position 132,151 of record BMAC01000699.1, on the reverse strand, counting down.
GAATGTGACATTTCCTCATTTGTGGTTTTTTGTTGTGTTGAAGACTTGATTCATCTTTTGGTTGTAGCCAAACTTGAAGCTTTTGTGTTGAATGCAAATTTGGTAGTAATCTTTCCTCTATTGTTTTATGTGTTGTTCTTGGTTGTTTGTCATTGTTTGTGTGTTGGTTATTAGTTTTGTAGTTCATGTTGTTTTGCATTGTATTCCAATCTCTCAACTTGATGTTATAGATCTTTAAACTTCTTCTTGCATAAAACTCCATTGAAGCCCTTGGTCGAAGATTTCTTAACACCCTATTTTAGAAATCATCTCCACAATAGTACAAAGTCGATTGTAGAGTGGTGAGTTATTTCCAAGTCGTGTCTATCGAGGATAGGTATTATTGGCAATACTTAACCTCTTGTTAATCCCATAATCTAAGAAACCATTAGTCATTTGTTTTGTATTTGAGTTTTTAATACTAAAGCTTGAATTGAAATGACAACTTGAAATTACTAACTAATGCAAAAGTTAATGAACATTAAAAGCTTGCTTGAAGATGACTAATTTTAATGAAACTAATTAAACCCTAATTAAAAGCCTTAAGTAGATTAAAATCACTTAAATTAAGAAAGATTGCAAGTCTTGAAGGAGGAAATGGAGGGAAAATAAAAGCTTTGAAACTAGAAGAAGTCAAAGTACATTAAATGTGAATAAATCAAATTTATCAAAGAGGAAAGCCCCTTATGACTTTCAAACACCAAATGTTTGTTTTCTAAAAGGGGTAAAAAGCTTCAAGACTATGAGACAATGGAACTTTTGAAATAAGAAATTTAGTAAAAGCTAGAAGATGGAATGAGAATTTAAAATGTAATGAAAAACAACATGAACTACAAATCAAACAACTAACACAAAAGCAATTGAAACAACACAAGAATAACACACAACATAAAAGAGAAAGATTACTACCAATTTTTGATTCAACACAAAAGCTTCAAGTTTGCTACAACCTTCAAAGGATAAATCAAGTCTTCAAACAACAAGCACCACAATGAGAAAATGTCACCTTTTCTAACACTTGTTATGAAAATCTAAATACAACTAACTAAACTAACTAAGGATTATAATCTAGGGTTTTAGAGCAATGGAATATTAAATGTTGGCTTGGAGGAGATTGAAGAAGTCCAAAAACCACCAATGAAGGATAAGGTTGATGGAGAGAGGGCTGGGATATATATATATATATATATATATATATATATATATATATATATATATATATATATATATATATATATATATATATATATATGGACGCAGGGGCAAAATCATCAAAACGGGTAAAAACTACAAAATTTCCTGCGTCGCAGTCGATCGAATGAATACCTGACGATCGACAAGCAGTCGATAGACTGGAAGTCGATCAACAAAAACCCTTTTGATCTACTGCTTCATCCTCAACGGCAAAACTTTCTGCCGAGCAATCGATTTACGCTTGGTCAGTCGATTGATTGGACTAGCAGTCGATTGACTGGTATTGCTGCTCCCAACTCGGTTTTTCTCATTTTCTGCTCTAACCGTTCGCCGCTTGTCATTCCACGTTCGCGCTATATTCCCTTACTTGTCCGCTCCATAACGAGTCGAATGGAATGCCCTATGTGTGCGCGGGTCCTGCTTGGTCATTCTACAACAAAAAATATAAAAAAGAGTGAAGAATTATGAAAACATAATAAAAACCGCGCAAACAATACAAAAACCTAAAACCAACAAAAACATCCTAATCGACTCCTAGCACCCATAAATGCAAGCAAAACACATGCAAACATGACACAAAAAGGTAACAAAAACACATACAAAAATATGCAAATCAACCACCCCACACTTAGAATGATTGCTTATCCTTAAGCAAATCTAATCTAGAATTATAAAACTACCCCCGAATGATCCTAAACTAATGCACAAAAACCTAATTCGAGACGTCGCATTCTACAATGCTCGTTAGCTTGATCAATAGCGACGACAAAAATGCGTTGACAAGAAAAGCTTAGATCAACTCCCGGAACCTAAAAATACTAGGTAACCCTCCAATTCAGTCCTCTTGTCCTTGCCCCGGCTAAGGTCTATCCACGCTTGAATCGTTAATCGGCTCCCTACTTGCCTCAATCATTTATGACTCTCTTTGATAAACAAGATCTAAAAAGGAGAAAAATAAATGTGCAAGGATTGCACGTTTATTACGTAATAACTTCAAGAATTTATAACGTATCCTTGCTTATTCATCATTTTTTTTATTTTTTCTCTTTATGTTTTTCTTTATTTTTTGTGTTTTTAATACAATGTCGTGGATGCGTTGGCATTGCGAAGGGGTGGTGTATTTTTTGTCGTCCGCTCACGCCTGTTCAGCCCTATTTCTAGCCACTCTAGCGGGTCGTTGCTGTCAGGAGATTATTTTCCTCACGGGACCAAGTTTGATACCGGTGGTGTTGACCGACGAGGCCCAAATCGTAATCCCTAAATTTGATTTAGGGCTTGGAGAATTTCTTGGGAATTTAATATAATTTCGGGCTTGATTGTAATTTTAAAATTTTATGAAATCACTTAATCGCTCAAATTTTTTTGAAAAATACGAGGCTACCTAGACTATTATGAAATTACACTCTAACCCCAAGAAACTTTCCATAAACTATTTTAAGCCAAAATGCATTTCTGTAATTATTAAAATTTTGAAAATTATAAAAAGGTTCCTAAAACTTTCAGAAAATTGTTAAGGGGCTATTTGACTATGAAGAAGATTATAAAAAAATATATTTTTAATTTAAATCTTTTATTTTATTATAGGAATTAGTTTAGAGTTTGGAATTTCTAAATTATAGCATTTTCTAAATTTATTTAGAAATAAGAATTGAATTTGTAATTTAATAATATCTAAATTTAAACCTTTTAAACTATTTTAGAAATCAGATTAAATTTGGAATTTAATTTTTCTAAATTTAAATGATTAACCCATTATTATTATTATTATATTATTGCATTATTTGATAATGTGAATTAAATTAGAATTTTGAATTCTATTTTAATTATGGAATTGTTCCTCTACTTGTTCTAATTGTCTATGTGGATCGTATATTACTCTATAGTATCGAGCCCGCATATATTGTCTGGGTAGGCGGCGCCCAATAATTATTTACTATTCATTTGGATCTTATTAATTTTTAAACCCGATAAATATTCCCCAAATAAAATATAAGTCTCATCTTGGATGAACGCGCTGTCTGTTACAATTGGGTGAGTACGAAACCTTTTTGGTCCATGCGTATTTGCACCCTAGTGCTTACTTCGGCCGATGAGATTCAGGCTTGCTCATAGATGCATATGTTTGCGATCGTGTAATTGAGTTGACTTACTTAGTTCTTTCTTGTCGCCCTAGCATCGGAATCAACTAAGGGCGTAAGATCGGATTGTATTCGATCGACCAAGAGTTATAATTTTCTATAATTGGTTTGGAGACCTGCCAGTTGTGCTATTGTGGTCATCAGCCCTAGCAGAGACTACAATAGTATGAATATGGATCTTGGTTCGCTATGATCATATTTGATATGAGTCCGTATTCTACCACGGGGTGATAAAGTATGTTAAATAGTGGGAGCTAATTATTAAAGTCCTTGTTAATTAGCCAATAATTGTAATCATAAGAATTAGAATTAGAGTTTTAATTCTCGTTCTATTTACTTTCTTCAGATTAGTTAAGATGTAGAGTTTATCATTGAAATGCTCGGTTCAAATGAGCAAGTTGACTGGACCAAACTTTATAGATTCGTTGTGCATTCTACATCTAGTTCTGAAACAGGAGAATATTGAGTATGTGTTAGACACACCTGTAAATGAGATTCATGATAAAGATTCTCCTGAATATACCAAACTTAACATGGATATTCATGGGAAACATAAGGATGATGCAACTTTTGCATAGTGTGTCAGGTTAAATGCGATGACGAGGGAATCGTAGAAGCAACATGAACACATGGCCCGTTATGAAATGTTAGAGCATTTGAAGAGTCTTTATGCTTCGCAATCTCAAACTATGGAGTATGAGTTGCTAAGAGATCTATTTAAGTACAAGCTTCATGATGGAGGAAGTTGTCTGAGCATGTCTTGAAGATGATAGAGTTGATTGAGAGGTTGGCTTCGATTGGAATGAATCTACCTGAAAATGTCTCAGTCAACTTGATTTTGAACCCATTTCCTAGTTCATTTGAAAACTTCATCGTGAATTAAAATATGAACAACACGGATGTGAAGCTTACCGATCTTCATAACATGCTTAAGACCTACGAGTCTTCCACCTCAAAAGTCCAAGCTGTACTAATGGTGAGTACATCTGCTAGATCTAACCTAAAAGGTAAGAAAAGGTAGAAAAAGGAAAACTAAGTTTAGGCCTAATCCTACGGTTTTGAAAGCGAAAGGGGTTCCTCATAACAAGTCAACGCTTATTAAAGATGTGTGGCTTATATTGCATAGAAAAGTGACATTGGAAGAGAGATTGTGCGAAGTGAAAAACATTAGATGTTTCCGACTCCTCAGATATGTTTGTCATTGAGATAAATATGTCTATTAATAACTCTCACTGCTGGGTATTTGATACCGGATGTGGCTCACACGTTTATAATAATGTGATGGTTAGACCTGGGGAAGTTTGCCTGCGCGTGGGAAATGGAGCAAAGGTTGCTGCCAAACGTGTAGAGACTTATAGTTTAGATTTACCCTCAGGTCATAGACTTTATTTATGTAATTATTATTTTGTCCGATCGATTACCAAGAATATTGTTTCCATTCCGATGTTAGACATTGAAGGATCTTCCTTCAAATTTGCTAATAATAATCGTTTATTTTCGCATAATGGTGTTGTTTATGGAAATGCTCCTCTTATGAATGATTTATATGTTCTTGATTGTAGTCGTGACATTCTCAATGTACAAAACAAACGTATAAAGTTAAGTAATATGAATAATCCCACCTATTTGTGGCTTTGTAGGCTTGGTCACATAAATGAAACAAGAATAACAAGGTTAAGAAAGTTAGACTACTTACACCATTTGATTATGAGCCTTATGGACAAAGCAAATCTTGTCTCAAAGGAAAAATGACCAACAATCCATATTCTGGGAAAGGCATACGAGCAAAAGAGGTGCTTAAGTTTGTTCATACTGATGTATGCTGACCTTTCCCTACTCAAGCTAGAGGCGGTTATTCATACTTCATTACTTTTACTGATGACTTCTCCAGGTTTGGACATGTGTATTTTTTGAAGCACAAGTCAGAGGTTTTTGAGAATTTTAAGGGTACAAGTTAGAAGTAGAGAAACAAGTTGAAAAAAGTATTAAGACTCTTCGATCGGATTAAGGAGAAGAATACCCGAGTAAAGAGTTTCTTGATTACTTAAACTTCATGGAGTTCAATCGCAATGGACGCCTCCTGGAACACCACAAGCGAATGGTGTTTCTGAAAGGAGAAATCGAACCTTATTAGATATGGTTAGATCCATGATGAGTTTCTCTGATTTTCCGACCTACCTATGGGGTTATGCCTTACTGAACTCAATCTATATTCTGAATAGAGTCCCATCGAAGTCAGTAGATAAAACTCCATATGAGTTATGGCATAGCAAGAAGCCGATACTTATGCAAATGTGAACCTGGGTTGCTCCGCATATATAAAGAAGTTGCTTACTGACAAGTTGGAATCCAAAAGTGAGAAATGTGATTTTGTGGGGTATCCTAAAGAAACACGAAGATACTATTTGTATCTTCCTGGAGAACATAAGATCATTGTTTCCAGGCAAGTGACTTTCCTTGAGGAAGATTATGTATACAAGGAAATGAGTCGAATTAAGGTAGAACCTGAAGAAATTCAAAAACCACAAAGTGGCATGGAGGTTGAGAACTTTTCTAATGACTTAGACAAGAATTTAGTGGGAGCTTATGGTCATTCCTATGGTGAAAATTTGTCACTTAGAGGACAATCTTTAGCTAGTGGCATAGAATTGATGCAGTAATACAAAATTTATCATCGCAACCGATGGAAGACTAGGCAATGGTTGCACAACTCCCTCCTCAAGAAGTTCATGTTGATGACACTTCTGAGGGATCTCAAAATTCTGGACCATCCAGCACATAAGAACTTTCTCATGACCAGAACACTCAAATCACTCAAACGCATGATAACCAACTTCGTAAATCTACTATGATTCACAGGCGACCGGAAAGACTAAACCTCCTTGTAGAGGGTCAAGGTGACATGGAAATTCCGGACGATGATGAACCTAGAACTTATACTGAGGCTATGTTAGACATTGACTCAAAGAGGTGGCTTGAGTCCATGAAATCAGAAATGGACTCGATGTACAAAAATTAAGTTTAGAACTTGGTAAACTTGCAAGTTGAGGTTAGACCCATTGGATGCAAATGGGTCTTTAAGAAAAAGATCGATGCAAATGGTAAGGTACAAACCTACAAGGCTAGGTTGGTAGCAAAAGTTTATAGAAAGCGAGAAAGGAATTGACTATGATGAAACCGTTTCTCCAGTTATGAAAATCAAGTCCATTAGGTTTTACTTGCTATAGCTACATACTATGATTACCATGTTTGGCAAATGGATATTAAAACCGTTTTCCTGAATGGTGACTTGATAAAGGAGGTGTATATGATATAACCAAAGGGTTTTACATCTGAATCAAAACCCAAAGCAGTATGCAAGCTACAAAAGTCTATTTATGGACTTAAACAAGCCTTTATAAGATGAACATTTGTTTTGACAAAGCAATCAAATCGTTTGATTTTGTCAGAAACAAAGAAGATCCATGCGTTTATAGTAAAGGTAGTGGAGAGAGTATTATTTTATTATTATATATGTTTATGACATATTGATAACTGGAAACGATACCCTTGTCATGCAATCAGTAAGAGATTGGTTGTCCAACACCTTCATGATGAAGGACTTGGGTGAAGCCGACTATATTCTTGTAATTAGGATCTATCGGGATAGACCTAATAGAATATTGGGGCTTCACAGTCAATGTACATAAATAAAGTGTTAAGACGATACTCTATGGAAAATTATAACAAGGGATATATTCCAATGAGTCATGGTATCAAGTTATCAAAGAAGGATGGTCCTTCTACTGATAAGGAACTTGTGCGCATGAAAATGATCCCATACGCTTCAGAAATAGAATCTATCATGTATGCTATGATTTGCACAAGGCCAGATGTGGCCTATGCACTTAGCTTGACTGGAAGATCTCAGCAGAATCCTGGGGAAGAACACTATAAAGTAGTCAAGAGTATTCTTAAGTATCTTAGAAGAATTAAAGAATATATCTTACTCTATGGTGGATAAGAGGAACTGGTTGTTCGTACACTAATGCTAGTTTCCAAAAGACCATGATGATTATAAGTCATAATCTGATATGCCTTCATTTTCAATGATAGCGTAATAAGTTGGAATTCTTCCAAGCAAACTACTATCACTGATTTGATAAACAAATTCTTAAGGAATTTTAGGTAGTTCTTAGCATCAATATCGTTGTATTGTGACAACATTGGTGCTATTGCACTAGCAAAGGAACTGAGATTCACGAATAGTAACAAGCATGTACTATGATGCTACCACTTGATGAGGGAGATAGTGGAGATGGGAAAAATTAAAATAGAGTGTTCTGAAAGCCATCATGTTCTGGGTAACATGATAGAACATTATTCTTAAAATAGTCTCGACTAATGATTATCAAGATTGGGATATTGATAATATAATATATATCGGCATGTGGTCTGCATCACATTCTTAGAGAATGCAGTTAGTCTCACGACTGCGAATAATTGTTATTCGTGATACACACTTGGATACTTTAGAGAGTATTGGTAAACCCTACTGATAAGCTATTTATTGTATGTCTATAAACTTGTCAATGTATAAAGCGTGTGATAATCCTTTGAATTGATGTCAATACGCACCTTGTTTACTGAGTGATGTACTTTGACCATGACCAATGCTTGCACTCCTTTTCGGGGTACATATGGATTGTGTTTGGTACATCATGATGTAAATGAAGGTTGTAGTTGAGCCAAGAAAGAATTCCTTCTTCGATTTGAATTTTGAAAGATATCTCTCATAATCTCCATATTAGGTCGATTAAATTCATTGGCCAATGTAAGAGATATATTCAATATAGTAATTGAGTATGGTCTAGTTGTCAACTAATAAAGAAGAGAAGAATTGATTAAGCCATTAAGATAGACACTTGGATAAATCTTAAACTTAATCGAGTGATTCGAAATGAAAGAAATTTCACCAAAGCTCTGTATAAAAGGTTATAATTTACCGAGTTCAACTTTAGTGCATCAGAGACATTCTAAGATGGATAAAACAAATATTCTAGAATGGATTTTGCTGTGTTTTAGATACAACCGTTCTTGAAAATCTGACATCCTAGAATGATTATTTTTTATCTGTTCTAGAAAGTCAGACTTTCTGGAACGGTTATTTACCCATTCTAGAAGTTTATTACCCGTTTTAGAAAGTCATCTTTCCGGTCCTTTACTCATCAAACCCGTTATAGGAACAAATCTTTAGAACGGATTTTCAAAATCCATTCTAAAAAGTCTATTTCCAGAACGGATTTTAAAATATCCGTTCTGAAAAGTCTATTTTCTAGAACTGATTTTAAAATTCCATTCTGAAAAGTCTGTTTTCTAGAACGGATTCAAAAAATTCATTCTGAAAATTTTATTTTCTAGAACGGATTTTAAAATACCCATTCTGAGAAGTCTATTATCTAGAATGGATTTAAATATATCCATTCTGAAAAGTCTATTTTCTAAAACGGATGTACAAAAGTTACCTTTTAGAAAGTTTTAAAATTTTTTTAAAAAAATTAAATGAAAGCAGGAATACCCAAAAATCACTAATAATAATTTTTGTGAATATATTAATTATATCACCAAAAAATACACCAAAATTCAATAAATTCTAAGACACAGCAAACTAAAACTAATATTCATATAATAATACTTTTTTATTCAACTATATGAAATAAAAAAAATTTAAAATCGGATACACCTCATTCAGAACTTTTGTTCAGCACCGAGTTGAACTAAAAAACTTCCTGTTCAGGCCACAACAACCTCCTCTATGAGAATGAATCAACCAGTATTGTCAAACCTGTAATGCATGATTTTAATAATTGAAATCATCGACATAAAAGGAATATAATGCATAAATCATATAGAAATAGTATGATAAAGACACGTATACGTAATTATAAATGAATGACAAAATCATAAATGAACGACGCAAATGTGAACCCATCTAATGACTTCACATTTTTTCCCATGGCCTATTACATGTAGGTCCCAATGATTATCGAAATACTATTTATTTGATAAAAAAAGTACTTATTTTCAACAAAATAGGATCCCCGATCAAAAAACTCTATGTATATCCCCGGTCAAATTAAAAAAGGATCATACTAAACAAACAACAAATTTAAGAAACAAGTTATCCAAACACACAACAACAGAGAGTAAGAAGAGAGGTTTCTTAAATTATACTTACTCTCAAACCCGACGATTTAAACTAAAAAAGAAAGAAAAAAAATACACAATGTAAAATTTGAAGGTCTATGGTTTTGAAAACAAGTCTCAGATTTACGATGTTGTTAATAAAGTTTAACAACACTGATTAACAACATCGACCACAGTAAAACAACAATATGCAACAGAAAATAAATTAAAGAAACACGGTTTAAACAAATTCAGTTCACAAATAAAAATACTTGTGAACTTGGGTGTACAAACCCGAAAACTATATTACTTCTTTTTTTTTCGATCAATACAAAAATATTAAGTAATATATGAAAACTAAAGTATCAAAACACATGATACTAAATACTTGTCGCCTAGGTTGATCAAGCTCTTTTCCGTTGGTCACGCAACTTCAAATAACTTGTCAATATCGAACAATGGCTTCAAGTAGTTCTTCGTGTTTTTCACTTGCCGTGCATCTCGTCCTTTGCATTGTGCGACTTCCTTCAATTAATCCGTGCGTCAAAAGTCCTCACAAAGCTTTAGGATTCTATTGTCTTAAATAGACTATCCTAGAATCCTAAACTAGGTAAACAAATAAGAACAAATCCTAAACACAATCTAAGAAACTAATAAAGTCTTAAACATAAACTAGGAAACGCAATATATTCCTAAATCTAGTTTCCTAACTTATTTTGTGCCCAAGAAAGGCAAATAACAAAATATGAATTATTACCAAGAATAAATTCCTCAACACACTATATCCACGAAAGAAACCAATGTATGTAATCATGCCAATCCATAATCTTAAGAAAATGTCATATAGGTGAGTGAGACTGCTTTCATAAGCATTTTCTTAGAAAAGTTAAAAGTTTTAATCACAACAATTCAAAGCCAATAGATTACAATACTAAAAAGCATTTCTAACAACAATCTCTAACAACAATCTCCCAGAAAATTTCTAATTAGCAACAAAAATCTCATAAACTATTCATCAAAATGAAGTTGTATATGCAATTTGTAGTACATTCAAAAGTAGGCTAAACTCAGTAAGAGTCAAAGTAAACAAATGCAGTTTAGCACGACGTCATATTATCGCTTAATATTAAAGTAACTCATAAGCAGACAAATTCATACTCAAAGACTGGACCTTATTATTTGCTTGGAACCACCAAAAACCCTGAAGACTCTGTCTTTGGTCTCAATGAATTCGAATTAGGATCTACCGAGATAGACCTAATAGAATATTGGGTCTTTCACAGTCAATGTACATAGATAAAGTGTTGAGACGATTCTCTATGAAAAATCCCAACAGTGGATATATTCCAATAAGTCATGGTATCAAGTTATCAAAGAAAGATGGTTCTTCTACTGACAAGGAACTTGAGCGCATGAAAAGGATCACATACGCTTCAGCAATAAGATCCATCATGTATGTCGTGATTTGCACAATGCTAGATGTGGTCTATGCACTTAGTATGACTGGAAGATTTCAGCAGATCCTGGGGAAGAACATTGGAAAGTAGTCAAGAGTATTCTTAAGTATCTTAGAAGAACTACAGATTATTTCTTAGTTTATGGTGGACAAAGGAACTGGCAGTTACTACGTACACTGATGCTAGTTTCTAAACAGACCATGATGACTAAAAGTCACAATCTAGGTATGCTTTCATTTCCAATGATAGCGTTATAATTTGGAATAGTTCCAAGCAAACTACTGCCGCTGATTCGGTAAATCAAAGTTGAGTACATTGCAGCATAAGAGGCGTCTAAAGAAGTTGTCTCGATAAACAAATTCTTAAGGAATTAGGGGTAGTTCCTAACATCAATATCGTTGTATTGTGACAACATTGGTGCCATTGCACTAGCAAAAGAACTAAGATCCACAAATAGTAACAAACATGTACTAAGATGCTACCACTTGATCAGGGAGATAGTGGAGATAAGAGAAATTAAAATAGAGTGTGCTCGAAGACATCATGTTCTGGGTAACATGGTGAGCATTTCGTAAACCTGAATATTGGATATATATGTGTTTGACTGTAGGCCAAGTGGGAGATTGAAAGTATAAATGTCCTAGAGACAATAAGATTTAAATACATTATACTTTATCACAATTATTATATATATCTTTATATATATGGAAAAACATTTATTGAATTATTGTTTTGATCATTTGAGATTATTCATATAAATGTTATCGTAAAGTTAATGTTGTCGTTGATATGGTGAGGTGTCAGTGATATAAAATTAATCTTAAAACAACCCCTACTAATGATTATCAAGATTGGGATATTGATAATATAACATATGTCAGCATGTGGTCTGCATCACATTATTAGATAATGCAGTTAGTCTCCAAACTGCGAATAATAGTTATTCGTGATGAACATATGGATACTTTAGAGAGTATTGGTAAACCCTATTGATAAGTTATTTATTGTATGTTTATAAACTTATCAGTGTATAAAGCGTGTGATAATCCTTTAACTAGAGGTCAATACACACCTTGTTTGCTGAGTGATGTACTTTGACCATGACAAATGCTTGCACTCCTTCTCGGTGTACATATGGCTTGTGTTGGGTACATCATGATATAAATGAAGGTGGTAGTTGAGTAAAGAAAAATTTCATTCCTAGATTGGAATTTCAAGAGAGATCACTCAAAATCTCTGTATTAGGTCGACTAAAGTCATTGGCCAATGCAAAAGATATATATTCATTATAGTAGTTGAGTATGGTTTAGTTTTCGACTAATAAATATGAGATAAAATGATTAAGATATTGAGACATACACTTGGATAAATCATAAGTTTAATCGAGTGATTCGGAATTAAAGAAGTTTCACCAAAACATCGTATAAAGGTTATAATTCGTTGAGTTCAAGTTAATGTTCTTTATATATTGAGTTTGTCCAAGTAAATGTTTAGGATTTTTGTTTGGATCATCATTAGATTGATGTTATATAAAAAGGCCTATAGGATCACACTATATGCGATTACTTTTTCAACTTAAGAGTGTATCAAGAAAGTAATAAATATTCAATTTGAAATTATACTATTTAATTATTAATAATTATGATGTTAATTTCTATCTAATAGAAATTGTTTAATTAAATTAAACTGAATTTTGATTTAATTATCTATGTTATATTAATAAAGGACTTGGGCCAAAATTGTTTTAGGCCCATGTGTTGGACAGGGGAAAATTTCATTTTTGATACATTATGTTGGCCACTTTCCAGAAAACGTACGTGATGTTGGACAACATCAAACTACGTCAACTAAGTTCGCAAATTCATCAAATATGGTACAAAAAAAAGCCCAACCGGGCTTTGATGCTTACATGACATGATTGAATCATTACTTATCATTTTTTATTTAAATTAAAATGATAAATGAATAAAACTTACCCTAAATACCTATTATACCCCCACATTAAAAAAACAAATATTACAAGTAAAACCAGATTCATACGTGGTCTCCACCGTGGCCGTCAAAACCCAAAAGTAATGCACCGGCGAGAAGCCATTAATCGTCGGCGAGCAAAGGCTGGTCTTAATGCATAAAAAATGGTAATTTAAGACGAACAACCAAGAGTTGAATATACGCAAGAAAATCACAATATCTTCAACTAGATCCATTCCCAAATAATTCAAAACCTGGTAATTTTCTCATATTGTAAACTTGATAGGAAAATATTAATTGTATTATTATTTTCCTCTCTTCATTTATTTGCCAATTAGCAGCTTATTAACCAGAATCTATTCAGTAAACCTTCAACAATTACAGATCCAGCAAAAAAAAAAATAGTAAAATCAAAATCGAAGAGTTAATTCCTAAATCTACACATTAACAAATCATTATTTCGCTTCACGAAAACCAAAATTAAACACAGACGACAAAAAAAAAAATGAATTACTCAACAATAACAATTTTAATTAACACAATTTCGTAAATTATCGATTCTAAAGCACAAATTAGGAGGGGGAAGAACGAAATAGAGAGGAACAGAACAGAGTGGCCTTTGAATTTACCTGTAAATGCAGCGGAAACCAACATAAGCTTGAGACGACAACACTTTTTAGCTTTGGGCTTTGGAATTCAGATGGTGAAAATGAAGATTGCATTGGAGAGAGACAGAGGGTTTGGTTTGGTTTGGTTAGAGGAAAATGATGAGAGATGAAAAAATAGAGGGCTCAGGCGCACATGACAGACAATGAGAGATAAAGAGAGAGAGTAACATCAATCCCAATTCTGGGGCCTTAATCACCGACGATTAATGGCTTCTCACCGATGCATTACTTTAGGTTTTTGACGGCCATGGTGGAGCCACGTATGAATCTGGTTTTACTTGTAATATTTATTTTTTTTAATGTGGGGGTATAATAGGTATTTAGAGTAAGTTTTATTCATTTATCATTTTAATTTAAATAAAAAATGATAGGTAATGGTTCAATCATGCCACGTAAGCATCAAAGCCTGATTGGGCTTTTTTTGTATTATATTTGATGAATTTGACAACTTAGTTGACTTAGTTTGATGCTATCCAACATCACGCACATTTTCTGGAAAGTGGCCAACATAATGTATCAAAATGAAATTCTCCCTGTTGGACAGTCCAATCATTTAGGGTTATCTTATATACATAGTATAAATATAATATAAAGTCATAAGTTGACTAGAGTCCGAGTTTTTAGAAAAACATCATATCAAATCTGGATTTTGAGATTGGGGAATTCTTGAACTTTTGTGCGATCCTAACTTTTTTCACGATAGCAATACATTGAAGTTGGATCTTGCAGTCGGAGAATGAATTACTTTGATACCTTAGTATTGAACTCGTTTCTGGATTTAATGTGAGGTTTTCATGTTTTTTCTCGTTTATTAATTGCATAAATATATTCATTCATAATATGGATTTGTTTGATATAAAAAATTTTAAAAAATCCGCACAAAAGCATGGTGTTTGTTTTTACGAATTCCAATAATTTAACGAAACATTTACAGTTTCAATATTTTTAGTACATATCGGGATAGAAGATAGACTAATATAATTCGAGTCTCATACCTCTTATCTGAACTATTTTTAACTATCATTCGATTCCCTTCAGTTACAATACGTTGGAATGACAAGTCTGGGAAAACATAAAATCATGGCTATTTGAATATGAAATGAAAGATTATTTAGAGGGCTCATCTTCTGAATTATTTTTCAACAAGAATACAAACAAAATTATAAACTATAATGAACATAGTTAATGCTTCTAATCATTCTTTAGTCTCCATATCTGGTCATGAACTATTGAACCATGTGCAACACTCTCATCTCTCCCTTTCTTTAAAATTCCATAGACTAGAAGCCAAAAGTTGTCACTTCCTAATTAATCACATATTTTAATCGTCAAAGTTGGCACTTAATTAAGCTTATAACTATGATTGGGTTCACATACAATGTTTTCATCATGCATAATGACCAATGAGGTAAGTGAACATGATCTTTTATTTTAAATAAATGACTCCAGGTAACATTAAATAAGTATCACCTAATAGTTACAGTATGTAACGATGAAGTTTTTCGTGTTACCTATTATCTAATATACCACGTTTTATGGTAAGTAGTAACAATTTTGATAAGTATGATATTAAAGATAATGACTAATTGTTAACACTTAAAAATGTTATTTGGGGTAACAAATGTATAAAAAAAAAAAAAATAGAGAGAGGTTATTTTGGGTTTGAACATTTGACCTTTTAGATCGATGAGCATGTGCTAACCAATTAGACTACAATACTTTTTACATAAAATTAACAATACTTATTATATAAATTTTAATTGTCTAAATTTTAATACAAAAAAAATAATTGATAACTAATATTCAAATCAACAACTTCTTGTCTAAAAATATTACTTTATTTACTTAGTTTATACGACCTCCTAATATAATATACTTTTAATCATTAAGTTGGTCATAACTTTATTCTAGGTGGTTAACAAAACGTAAATGATCGTTAGATTCTAAATTTCATTACTAACTAATTAAAGAAAATAAATAAATTTTACTGGTTTGAATTAATATAAGAGAAATATAATTCGTCAACTAACAAATAATAACTTATAAATAGATTGATACATATAAAGTGTTACATAGATATTATTTAAAAAGTGTTACTTATTTAAAGTAATAGTTATTTGAAAGTGTTACCTAGAAATCTTACTTGAAAATGTTACTTATTTAAAAGTACTATTTAAAGAGTGTTACTTATATAAAAGTTTTATCTAAAAATGTTACTTATCTAAAAGTATTACATGTAATGTTTTATATTGAAAAATCGTTACAAAAATGTTACGTATATATTATGAAAGCGTTACGAAAACACGTGTTATATAAAATCATTTATGTTGTAGTGATTGAATAATATAGATGATTATATACAAATTAACATATTAATAATAAAACATAAATCATGTATATATTGTGGGTTTTATAGGAAACGAGATTTCTGAATAGATGATCTGGTTTGTGAGACAATTTGAACCCTGGACATAGTTATTTTTTCCGAATAAATGTTTGATTTTGTTGCAATGGATATAAAGATTTAGTTTGCCGTGATCGAGGGCAAGGGCCCAGAGGCATGTTAAGAACATGGGAAAATTCATCCCCTTAAATTTATAAAGTTACTTGCATGTCCCACATGTCAAGGATCTTAACATTTGTGAACATTTATTATTCAATCTTTTGAGCTTTTTTGCATTTAGCCGAATCTATTTTCTTGCCAACATAATCCCAAGAATTTCATAACATGGGAGAATTAATGATTCTAAGAAGTGATCATATATTCTCTTTTCCCTTGTTTTTTGTTTCTTAGCACTGTGTTGGGTTCCATTGCTACTATTTACTTACTTGAAGACACAAATCAATGGGAAGATTTGAGATTATTATTTTGGTGTCAACACTCTTGTTAGGTCGAATTAACGGATCATTCGTTAGTACAAAATTCTATATAAATACATTATAATGCAAAAATTAATACATTATAATAAAAAAACCAATACATCATATTACGAATATATCACAGTACAAAAATTAATACATCATAGTACGGGCCAGAGATTTTATGAAAAACTAATACTTTACAGTACAAAAACCAATACATCACAGTACAAAAACCAATACATTATAGTATCGACGAACGGGTCATAACCTGTTAATCTGGCCTAACACAAGTGTTTGCCTTATTTTGGACCATTGTTTGGAGCTTAATTTAACTTGTTTGGGCATTTACAAAATAAAATGAAAAAACGAAAATTAAGCAAACTAGACTATACTTCTGCTCATGATCAGGCCGTTAACACGAGATCTCTTGTGATGTGACAAAAAAGATTTGTTCACCAAAAATAGAAAGTACTGGCCTCAAATATGAATTAGCGACCTGATAGGCCTCCATAAAGCTCCTGACGACCTGATCGATCCTTCCTACAAAATAAGACCCAAGCCAGGCGGCGAACTGCCCCGGCATAGGCCCTCCGATGTTTAAGTTAGAAAGTGTTCGAAAGAATTATGCAAGAGCTTAAACGGAGGATGAAATCAACTTAGAGAGAAAAAATGAGGACTGAGTCCTCTTTATATATATAAGAGAGAAGCGTTCCCAATCTAGGGTCCCCTCTCCTATTAAAACTATAATTCCATAAATAGCGACGGATTTAGAATTAGATTCATTTTGTAGCTAAGTTTTCATAGACGTGAGAACTCTCGCTGAATTACCGTAATAGCCATGGGCCAATAACTATGTCGATATGTTTAATCCGCCGGGACCCCAGAAAATAATCCGTATCAGCTTAACAGGGCCAAAAACCATGTCGTGAAACTCAACTCTCAGTACCGAGCTACCACTCAGTGCCGAGCTGTCTTAATATCACTTATATCATAAGAGCTCGCCACGTTACATAAGAGCTCATCACCCTTACATAAGAGGTCGCCGCTCATAAAAACAGCTCTCTTACCTCCCTGAAGGATTTCACCTCCTAGAGAAGGAGGTCGCTTACTAAATTCGTATAATACCTACATGTTTGCCAACGTCAATATTTGATGTCGTATTAGCTAGTCCCCCACATTATACTTGGTAGAGGTAGGAAACCAAGTTGAATGTAATCATGAGTTAACCCCATAAGTCAAATTATAATGCTTCTTGGTAAAACTGCGAAACCATCTGCCATCACCTCCCATTTAAGAAGTCGGACATGCATAGATATCCCATAACCTCGTAATATATTTAATCAAGTGGGTTAAAAATGAAAGGCCCTCCTATCGAAAAATCTTTCTGTACTTTCAACTATTGAGCCGTTCTATACACTAAAACATATTTTCACCTTCATCGTTCCTTATTTCAAGAGATAAAAAACAAATATCCGCTTTCTTTCTCTGCAAAAATACCCCCAGGGTTCTTGCAACAAAAACCACAAGTATCACCAAGCGCGACAAATCCAACACACCAAAATCATCATGATGAGTAAGTCCCCCTAATTCATCGTCCTAATACGCATTGTTCCATTTTTTCTGTAAATTGCTTCTTGCTGAGTATAATTTTTCCTGTTTCTTCCATCCCCATTATTTAACTGTTATAATCATATGACAAATTTATCTTCATCCGCCTCCTATTCTCAAAACCCTAACTTGCTCCCGCAAGATATAACATCTGAGATGGAGTCTGTAGAGATTCCTCTCAAATGTCGGAGTAGAAAAAGAAATCCACCAGCGTCCTGGCCCGGTTTTGATTGATGCACCAGAGGGAAACATTTCTTGGTCAGGATTTGAGGCTCAAACAAGAGCCTTAACTAAAAATATCCCCGAAGGCATCCTCATAACACAACCAAAAATGCCTTCAACTTCTCAACCCGATTTTCTCTTTACAAATCCCGTAACCATTGTACCTCCATCGGCTCATGCCGACCTACCTCCTCTTAAACAAGCTACCCGAAAAGCTATTGACAATCCTTCGGTACTCCCAGATCGGAGAAAACTCAAAGCATCCTCAATCCCTCGAAACCATTAAGTTAGTCTTACCCGAAGCCGAAAAAACCGACCCAGACCATCCTCCTCCAATCCATATCACCTACTTTGATGAATTTCTGAAAACACGGGTTAGATTTCCCCTACATCCCTTTTTGATTACAGCATCCTCTAAATACTAAGTTCCCTTACTCTAGATGACCCCAAACTCTCTCAGATTTATGTATGGGTACATAATTCTGTGTAAATTTTACAATGTGACTCCTAATGTAAATCTTTTCCATTTTTATTTTCAAATAAAAAAAAGCAGGAAGGCTCCTTCTACCTTTCTTCGCGTCAAAAGACGCGCTTCTTAGTAAATCCCTCATCAAAACTCCATGACTGGCGTTCTAAATTATTCTTTCTTCATTCTACCGAATCATGGCCATTCCTTACCTAATGGCAATAGGTGACCCCTCCTCAAGAGGTAATACCCTATGAAAAAAATCAACATGACCCCTACCATAAACACTTATCCTTGCTAGTAGAATGGAGTAAATGCCCTTACGACGTGATGAGACTCACTGAGTCAGAGAGGCTACACTCCTTCGCGGGCCTTAACTAGAGACCTCTGGAACTAACCGGACCCGAATTCAGGAGGTTTTATCATCTCATAATTTCTTTAAATTCTCGACTTGTATAAAATAAACAAATAATCCACCTTGTTCATTTTGTAGAGCGCATCATTCTCGAAACCAGATCTTCCAGCTTGGAGAGAGGGACGACAATCCGACCCGACCCCAGCCTGGCAGTGACGTCGACGGTCTCAGCTCCCATCATCAATGTCAACAAAGAAGTGGAACTTGCCCTGCTTATACGAATGAACAAGAGTAGCCTCCGGGTGTGGAGGATCAAATGCCACTTCGAACCGTGCTGGACAAAGGGAAGAAGAAGAGAACAGCTAGTGAGAAAACTCCAATGCAGTGCACACCTCCTACTCCAAAATGTCTCTGCACTGGCTTCCCCCTAAAGTTTCCCGAATCTAGATAAGGGCCTTACACAATGTCAGGATGCCAACCAAATTCAATATCTTTTCCGAAAGGAAATGTGGACAGGTTTTTCACCTACTCGAAATCTTATCACACATGGGATAACGTATTTCTTCATACCTTCACGTATACCATACTTACTCTATTTTTCATAATGTAGATGCAACCTTGGGTGACCTCTTTATCGAGCCACTTGCTGTTCGCGACCCCTGAGAATGAGCTAAAAAAGTTGTGCGACGAGCTGACTGTTCAGACCGAGAAACAAACACAATAATTATCCTTGAACTACGAAGAACTGGATGAGGCTCACCACCAACTAGTGACCCGGGAAGAAGAGATAAATGTCGCCAATAGCCAACTGGAAACTTCGAGGGTGGAGGTTACGCGATTAGGAGGACAGCTGATGGAGCTAAAAGGACTTATGCAAGAGAGATATAGGCAGATGCAGGAGGTAGCTCGCATAGCTCATTAGCAAGGGAGAGCTGAAGGGAAAGCTGATGGGGTGGTCGAACGAAGAGCTGAAGGGGTAGCCCAGGGTTGCTGAACGTTCCTAAGAAGCGAAGTAGGAAAACGGTTTCTGGAAGCATACACAACCCAACTGATGGGGTTGTATTAGCACACAACGGCTTTCCCGAGGAAGGTAGGGAGAGGATCGAAATACTGGTTCAAGTTCGCCGTGGAGCGAATTGAGGCCCAACTTATCGTCGCGAATATTAATTTCGAGCCAGATGTGAAGAAAATAGAAGATGAGATCCCTGCACTTACCTTTTGGAGAGGTGATGAAAATCAACCTATTCATGCCGTTTGGTGGACCACCTGTACTGGCGAAGCAATTCGGAAGGCTGGTCTCGCAAATGAGCTTGATGCCCCCCTGAAAGAACTGGTTGTCGATTGTACCCCTTCATAATTGCCGAGCTTTCCTTGTAATAGATTTTTCGAACCTTCAATGTTTTGAACTACCATGTATGAATTGATTTATTATATTGTATGTCTTGGAATCATTGAAATCATACTATGCATGAACACAATTGTGCACAACTTATTCCATAATATTATAAAAACCTGACATATGATGGATATAATAAAAAACACCTCGAAACCATAGTAGAACCATATTTGACCACAAAAAACATAGATTAGAAAATAGTCAAGTCGCCATAACGTAATAATAGTACACCCGAGATAACCAAGAATCTACTTAGTCCCCCAAGTTAATGTAACCAAGTAAAACAACTAGGTTACATACGAGTTTTAATGAAAAAATGAAGAAAACTCTCTGTTCTCTCTCCTCGCTTTCTTCGACCTAGTCGAATCCCCGTCAGGGTCACATCCACACGTCACCGTCCAACCAATGCACCTACGTCAATGGAGTCTCTTCATCGGCAGCATGCATACGCCACCCCGCTACTACTTTACACTTAAAAGTCCACTCCCGGCACCGCTAACACTTTCCCGACACCCCCAACGGATGCCCGCCGCCAGCTACCTCGAACAAGATGCAGCCCACTTTCCAGCCTTACTGGTCGTCGCTTTCGATTGCCGGCGTTAACTTCCCTCCATCGTACACGGTGCCCCCTCCATCTTCCAGAACTCAGCTCCCTTATTTCCGACGCCATCATTTCCGACGCATGGTCCTGTTGTGCCGGCGACTCACCATGACTAACAACTGCCTATGGTGCCGGTGACTCACTTTGTCTAACAGCTCACGGAGTTTCTCATCCACCAACCCTCCACTGTCCTGCCATCGACTATCTTGATGCAGCCGCCGTCCAGGCCGACGGTGTGTTTGGTGCTACCCACTTCAAGCGTAGTCGGTCCTCTTCTACCTTCTTCTGTGGAATCCAAGCCGCTGAAGCTTTTGGATATTCTGCAACATATTTCAGCTACCGGAAACCCTTCTCCGTTGGGGCCCTTGGCGGCTCTTCCTCATGCTCCTATGACAACTGCCCTCACCACACCGTCTTCTCCGATGACGGCTCCTTTTCCGGCATGTCCTATCCCCTCCATTTTCTCTGCCCCAATTTCGTTTGGCTCCTTACCGGCGGCCCGCTTGTCACCACTGTCTGCATCTCAATTTTTTCCTTTCTCTTTCCCTTCGATTCAGTTGATGCCTACGCTACATGGCCATTTTCATGTTATTTCTGCGGATCCCCCTGTAACCCATCCCCTTTTTTTGGTGGATTTGACAGCGACTTTTTCTTTGGTCAACTCTGGCCCTCTTCCGAGTGTCCACGTGGTCCTCCTGTGGCCCATCTATATCAGCCTTCACTTTTGGAGCTCAAGCCCTCCCTCTTTTTGAGCAGGGATGACCCAAGTAAACCAAGCCTAACAACACACCCTTTTCCTCCCATCTCCTTGGATCCATTCCCACCCGCTGCAGCCCATTTCACAACCCATACTTATGTGCCCAATTATAACCCCACGCCCTTGCCCTAAGCCCAAACGGCCCACCTTGAAGCCTAGCACGCCTAGGCGGCTTTTCCTCTGGCCTAGCAACACACTTTGACCCATTTTTGGAACCTGGGAAAGCCCACGCCCCTTTCCTCTACTCTGGGCCGCGGTGGCCCACTCTTTTGGATCAATCCGGGCTTGTCTACCCAACCCGATTCCCTTCCCATTCAACCACCTCTGACGGACTTCACCTTGGTTGCCCCTCTGATCAAGAAAGGGGACTAGTTTTATGTCACTATCGACGAATCTCGCTACCAAAGTTGCGTTTCAAAGCTACACGATTCCCTCGTAGGCCGCCTTCTTCAACCCAAAGGCTCAAAACCCCTTTCACTAGAAGATTGCAAAGCCGCCTTGACTAGTACTTGAGAAACTACTGCTTCGTGGAATTTTGTTCTGCTTGATAAAGGATTTTTGAGTATCTCATTCTCCTCAGCTAAGGGCGCGCGCATTTTCCATATTCGCTTGGAAGTTCGGCTCAAATTCTATTCGGCTCTTCCCTTGGACCCCATACTTCAATCCCTACAAGGTCCTCTTGGCCTCGTCTCAGGTTTGGATCCGTATCTACGAACTACCAATTGAATACTGGGATCATTCTTTTATTTTTAATATTACTTGAGTCGTTGACACCCCTTTACATATTGATGAGCACTCTATTATTGGTTCGGTGGGCCACTTTGTTCAGGTTCTGGTTGAGATTAACCTGGAAAATACTTTACAAGAGGCAGTTATGATTTAACGGATGGATACTAATTGTATTTTTCCATTGGGTATGAGAAACTATCGGTTTTTGCTCGTTTTGCAAATCGGTTGGGCACACTGGTTGTTTCTTGCCCTTCTCGTAAATCTAGTGGCGTTCAGAACATTGTTTGAGACAATTGGCAGACGGTTAATGCCAGATGTTCTGATTATCGTGAGTATGAGGTCCATAACAATATGGATTCCTGCCCAACTCCCGAACCTACTAATCCTTCTCTGACAACATATAACACCTTTCAAGTGTTAAAAGCTAAAGCCTACTCGGGTCCCTCGGCACCTCCTACCTTGGAGCCTATTCGAGCCGTTATCTCCCACCCCCGTGAACACGGATCCTAAAGCCGCTGATACTCTTGCTACTCCATCTCGTTCGGAAGGGAAAGATTACCGTACCGCTTTTGAGCCTCCTAATAGTGGCTCATCCAATGGTGAGCAAGTAACTGAGAAGCTTTGCAGGGAGAACCAATCGACCGTTTGCGGATCAACTGAGAAAGTTTGTGACACCTGTCGACAGCTTGAGCTTTATGGGGAACCTGCTTCTTCAAGCAAGAGCTATGTTGATCAGATGGACATGTGTTCTTTGGATAAGGTCGCTCCTTCGGCGCAACATGCACCAATGGCATGTGTTGCACGTGAACAAAGCTTTATAATGGACGAGTTGGATATTGGCAGCCAACATCGCACCCCTCTCTTTCGTAAACCTACCACTAATCGAGAATTAATTGATATCATTAAAAAATTGCAACAAGAGTCTTCTACTCCTTTCGTTGTTGACGATATAAAATCCTCTCCTATCCTTTACCTTATGAATATCGCTTCTAGACAATCTAGGGGGATCTTGCTGATGATGAAGACTTTACTCCTATACGCAGAGCTTCTAAGAGTTCTCTTAAGCATGGATTTTTCTTGAAGCGCTAGTATCTTTGTTTTCGTTTTCTTTTATTCACTGTTTTGTTATGTATTCGAGCTATTTTCTCCCTTTTTAATAAAAACGCCGCAACTTAATCAAAAAAAAAAACTAGGTTACATACCATCACAACGTCAAGTCCCCCAAATTCCTGTGACGCGAGAAGAAAGACCATTAACCCTTACCTGATTTAAAGAAGAAGACTCAAAGTAAAATTGTTTTCCACATAAATTATGAAATCAACCTGCCAGAATAAAGAGCACATAATTCGCAAGGAAACATGCAAATCAAACATGCTCATCAAAAGATGTTAAGAACATGTAAATCAAACATGTTATTCACATAGGATTTAAAATAAATAATAAAACAATATGTATGTCAAACATACTTAAAAATTGAAGGAAAACATGTCAATCAAACATGCCCCCCTCCAAACATCTTAGAATATATAAGTCAAACATATTCACAGACATGCAAAAACATGTAAATCAAACATGTTCTCACACAAAAAAATCCATATCCATATCCATAAAATCCATTATCGACCTAATAAAAGCGTCGAGCCATGCCCATATCCATAAAAACCATAAAACTCATAGAGTGCCATAATAACCCTTTATTCATCACTGATCTAAATAAGCATCAACCCATAGTTTGTGAAAAGCGTGAAAAAGTACGAGTCCATCGCTGACCTAAAGAAGCGTCAGCCCATGATAGAAGTAAATAAAGATAGAAGTGCG
Source organism: Phtheirospermum japonicum (assembly GCA_014905375.1). NCBI lineage: Eukaryota > Viridiplantae > Streptophyta > Magnoliopsida > Lamiales > Orobanchaceae > Phtheirospermum > Phtheirospermum japonicum. The sequence goes on along the minus strand of BMAC01000699.1, from coordinate 107,705 downwards.
AAAAAAGTATGAGCCCATAGGCGTAATACTTCTTCAAGTGGCAGATGTTCCAGTTTCTTGGTAAAGCTATCCCCTTTGCGTCTGCGAGCACATATGCTCCTCTTTATAGTACTTTCATGACCCTGAATGGTCCTATCCAATTTGGATCCAGATTTTTGGCAGTTTAGATTGCATCAGCCTGCTTCTAGATAAGATCGCCGACCTGGAAGTACCTTCATTCTACCCATTTTTTAAAGGCCGCTTGGATTCTCTTTTTGTATATTTCCATGCGTGGTGCAGCCTTGTAATGTATTTCAATGATTGTTTCAAGAGATCCTCTAGATAGTCGTTCGTTTTGTTCTTCATTAAATGTTGATAGCAGATGTGATCATCAAACTATTTGTCGAGATGACAGCTTCCATATCGTAGACTAGACTAAAAGGTGATTCACTCGTAGTAGTTCGCGGGGTTGTTCAGTAAGCCCATAAGATGGAAGAGAGCTCCTCAAGCACAAGTCCCCCTACTCTCACTAGTCGCAACTTGATTCCCTACACAATGATATGATTAGTGACCTTAACCTATCCGTTAGCTGGGGGATGTGCCACAGAGGTGAATCGCTGTTTCATCCCCATTGTTTTGCATCAATCTTGGATCATGTGCGCATTGAATTGTGTTCTGTTGTCTGAGACCAACACCCGTAGGATGCCATACCTACAAAAAGATACTATTAAAAACACAATCAATGATGTTCTGCTCACCAATGCCTGTCACAGCCTCAGTCTGCACCCACTTTGTAAAGTAGTCCACCGCAACCACCAAGTGGAGTTTCTTACAAGGTGTCCTTGGAACGGGCCCCACGATATTGATTCCCCATTATGCAAATGGGCAGGGCGAGCTCATTACCATCATATCTTCTGCGGGCACCTGAATAATAGGTGTGTGCATCTGACACTTCTTGCGAGTCCTAACGAGCTCGCATGCTATAATCATCATCCCCGGACAAAAAAACCCAGCTCGCAAAGCTATTCCAACCAGTGCTCTGCTTTTCGCGTGATTTCCACAATATCCTTCATGTATCTCCCGTAGTACCTCCAATTCTTCCTCCTTTGACAAGCACTTCAAGTACGGGCCAAAGTGCGATCAAACAAAAGCGTACTACTGTCCTGGATTCTTTAGTAAATAACTTACCAAAAAGATTGGTTCACCAAGAATAGAAAGTATTGACCTTCAAATATGCAATTAGCGACCTGATAGACCTCTAGAAGGCTCCTGGCGACATGATCGATCCTTCCTGCAAAACAAAGCCCAACAAGGCTGTGGACAACTCCGGTGTAGGCCCTCCGATGCTTAAGTTAGAAAGTGTTCGAGAGAATTATGCGAGAGCTTAAATGCAGGATAAAATGAACTTAGAGAGAAAAGAATGGGGCTTTAGTCCTCTTTATATAGTTAAGAGAAGCGTTCTCAATCTAGGGTCCCCTCTCCTATTAAAACTATAATTCCATAAATAGAGACCGACTTAGAATATAGATTCCTCATGTATACTAAGTTTCCATAGATGTGAGAACTCTCGCTGAATTATAGTAATAGCCATGGTCCAATAACCGTGACCCCATAAAATAATCTGTATCAGCCAAACAAGGCCCAAAACATGTTAAATCGTGAAACCCAAATCTCAGGACTAAGCTACCACTCAGTGCCGAGCTATCTTACTATCACGTATAACATAAGAGCTCGCCACCTCACATAAGAGATCACCACTCTTATACGAGAGGTCGTCACTCCTCAAAACAGCTCGCCTACCTCCCTGAAGGATTGAACCTCCTAGAGAAGGAGGTCTCTTACTAAATTTGTATAATACCTACATGTTTGCCAATCTGGTTATTTGATGTCGTATCAATTTGTATGATATCTTACTTAATTAGATGAATGTTAGGTATATGAGATTATATCATTATTATGGCGATTAAAAAGGATGTTGTCATCTTTGGCTTATGTCAAGCTCGACGTATGTTATTTCATTGATTTCTTCTCGTTTTACATTGGCTCCGTGAGCTTCCTGGTGGCGTTGGAATGCAGTCCTTTGCATGTTCTCGGAGTTGAAGTTTTGTGCTACTCAAATTTTTTGGGAAGGCAATGTCGTAGTGGATTACCTTACAAATGTTCTGTGGCTTTTTTCTTGGTGGGGTTCTCCATGGGATTCCTGTCATGAGCATATCGTTATAAACTTACCACCTTTGTATTATGTAATATCTAAGATTTTTAGACTATCTAAATGGTTCGTGGTCATCTTTTAACATTATCTTAGTAGTTTTTGTTCTTACATTTGGGGTAGCCTTTTTCATGCCAATGGTTTTCTCCTACGACCATGAATTACCTTGAAAAGTTTTAATTAGAACTTTATTTTTGACCAACTAATTTGTCTTTGCAACTCTTGTTTCTTTTCCATTTGTTATAATCGTAAGGCCTTGCGCTTCATTATTGAAAAAACAATAATACTGTTACTATAATCGTGGCACTTATTTCTGCTAAGGTTGCGTATGATTTGACCAAAAAGATTGGTTCACCAAAAAAAAGAGAATACTGACCTAAAATTCGTTCTTGCTGACCTGATTGACCTCCAGATTACTGCAGGCGACCAGATCAACCTACAAAATAAAACTTAAGCCGAACAGCCCCGACGTAGGCCCTTCGATGTTTAAGTCTGTTCCTTTTTTTAATAATGAATAAATGAGATCTCAATGTAGGATAAAAATCAACTTAGAATAACACCAAGTCATGTTTTCTCTTTATATAGACAAGAGACGTGTCTTTAATCTAGGATTCACGTCTCCTATTCACACCACAATACCATAAATAACCACCGACTTAGAATTAGGATTCCTCCCATATGTCATAAATATTAGAACTCTCGTATTTTATTAAGTTACAATAATAACCATCGGCCAATAACCTTACCATGCCCTTAGTTCGCCGACGCCCATACAATAATCCATATCATCCAACCAGGGCCCAAGATCCCGTTAACTACATAACTCAACTTTTAATACCGAGCTGTTATAATTTTATTTACCCCATAAGAGCTCGCCACTCCCATATAAGATCTCACCACTCCTATATAAGAACTCGTCACTCCTATGCACATCTCGCCCTCCTACAGAAGAGCTCGCCCCTTCTAAAGAAGAGGTCGCCTTACAGACCTAAAACTCACATGTATAACAAACTGAATATTGGATGTTTTATCAGATAGTCCCCCACATTCTACTTGATTGAGTTAGGAAATCAAGTGGAATGTAATCATAAGTATCTCAAAAGTCAATCCCACGCGCCCCTTAGTAAAAGCACAAACCATCAAAAATACCTCAGACTCCAGAACATTAAATCCATACTGCCATTGTGTCGGATACATGTCGCCTGCCCATTTCCATGTAATATAATATTATTGTAGGCTAGAAAATGAAAGGCCCAAATTCACCCATATTTCCACCTTAGTGCCTCTCCTAACATAAATGTCCTTTCATCTTCTTTCCTCTGCATATCAAAAATCAAAAAGAACATTTCACCATTTACGACTACAAAAAATCTCCAAAATCCCTCAACAAGAACACCAGCTCGTCCTTAATCTAGAAATTTAGATTGACTAACCCACCCATTCTGCGATATCATGGGTAAGTTCTTCTAATTCCATTGATTTAGTTCTGCTCCGCACTGATTTCTTCATTTTAATTTGAAAATTTTGCATTCTAAAAATATATTTTTTCTTCCCCTTCCTCATTTTCTGCTTTGCTGTTGTTGATGTGTGCCAATTTAGCATCCTCTGATTTTGATTCCCAGAACCTTAATTCCTCCATGGATCTGACCCTTATTCGTGACATTTCTTCTGAAACCAAATCCATAGAAATTCACTTGAACATAAATAGCAGTAGGAAAAGTAATAACCAACCTAGAACCAGTCTAATAGACAAACCGTCAAGGAGCCCTACTTGGGCGGAGCTAGAAGCTCAAAATAGGGTTCTAATTTGGGAAATACCCTAAGTCATCCCTTTACCTCATTCACGAGCACCCCCTTTGACTGGTCAAGATTTTTTCTTAACTAACCTTGTAATTGTCGTTCCCCTTTCCGCTCGTGCCGACCTACCCACTTTTTCTCGGAGTATCAGGATCACTATTGAGAATTCTTGGGTCCTTCCTGATAGCAATTTGCTTTCAGCCTTTATTCAGTGCCTCCAACTCCCTGACACCATGTAGTTCGTCCAGCCTGAGGATGGCAAAAATGACCCAAACAACTCCCCTACTCATCGTATTACAATTTTTGACGACCATGTGAAGGTAGGAATTAGGTTACCTATGCACCCATTCATGGTCGTCGTGGCCAAGAAATATGGAGTCCCTCTACTCTAATTGGCCCTTAATTCCATTAGATTTATCACAGGATATATAATATTATGTACATTTTAAATGTAGAGCCAGACATTGATTTCTTTTTCTTTTTCTACGCAATAAAAAACCAAAAGGGAACCTTTTACCTTTCATCCCACCAAAAGGCACATTTTCTTGTTTGACCTTCCTCCAAGGTTCACGAATGGTAATCAAGATCTTTCTTCTATACTCTCGAGAACACTGGCCTTTCCCTACAGATTGGCATGAGGCAACCCCTCTTCAAGAGCCAGTGCTCGCGAAAAATAAAAACCCCTCCCTTCATAAAAAAAATAAATATCTAATTGATAAATGGAATAAACTCCCATGTGATGTGGTAAAACCTACCGAGTCCGAGAGGGTTTACTCTTTCTTTGGCCTCAGTCATCAACCTTTGAAAATTATCTAGTCTGATTTTAGTAGGTTTGACATACTTAGATTTCTCACTCTTTAGTTCATATTAAAACAAATAATAACCCTTTTCATTTTTGTAGAACGACTCGTGCTAGATTGCTCATCGATCTCAGAGGACACAACGGTAACCAAGCAGGACTAAACTCCCGCCGTCACCTCGGTAACCAAGCAGGACACAATGGCCCCAACAATAAATATTGAAGATGAGGTAAATCTCGCCCTCAGAGCAAGAGACATGCCAATTGAGATTGCCGACTCCGATGACAAGGTACCTTTGCATACTTCAGTATGCAAGGGTAAAAAGAAGAAAGTTGCACGTGGTCGAGCTTGAGCTAGGTTCTCATGTCATCAGCCCAAACGCCGACACACTGGGAGCATCCACCTCGGGCTCGCCAATATTGAACGATGGCCTATTAAACTGTAGTGACGCCAATCAGTTCCGGCCCTTTCTTTAAGTGTTGATCCGATATAAAAAAGCATTTGGCAACCCTCAACTTAGCTGATTAGGTGGCTATGATGTGACTGCATTTCGCTCAGGTAACTTTTCTGCAAAACCTCATCTTATTAACTTACCTTTTAACATACTCCTAACTTATAACTTGTCTTATTATTTTTGTTAACACAACAGCAACCCATAGTGGCTTCGGTGTCCAGTCACCTATATGCTTTAATACCAAAGAGGAATCACTGGATAAATGGAAGAAAGTATCCGGCCAGTTAGTAAACCAGGCGAATAGACAAACGGAACAATTATTACTGACTCAAGGCAAACTGGACGAGTCTCTCCAAAAAGTGATAAATCGTGAGGAGGAACTAGACATCATTTGATGTGAGCTCGCAAAATCAAGATTGAGGCTACGACCGAGCTCTCCAGGCACCAGTTGGAGGTAGATGGTCTCTGCAATAAGCTGCAGAACAAAGAGAAGGAGGTGCATGTTTTGCATGTAATTGTGGTATTTTTCTCGTGTTTTCAATTATGATTTTATGTTGCTTTTAGTAGTTTTGAGTCAAGTTTGTTAGGTTATTTGTTTATTTTCTCATATTGGTTTTCTTCATATTTCTTTATGATTTTATACTTAATTTAGTTAAATGGGTTCAATTCATTTGAGGTTTGGTGTAATTCTTGGGTTTTTATGTTCAAAATTCTCATTTTATAGGTGGCTCAATGATTTGAATTCAAGTTAAGGTATTGAGGATAAAGATTCAAGCCAAGTCGTGCCAAAACGTACCAAGATCGGTGCCAAGAGCAAGCTCCAAAATGGACAAACATTCTAGAATGCTATGCAAGGCATGCCACTTATCACAACACCTGACGCCAAGTCTTGGCGCACCCCAAGTCCTTGCTAAACCTTCCGCCATGCGTCTCGTGCTTGCCAACTCTCGCACTAAGGCCAGCGCCACGCCTTACGCCCAGCGCTTGCCAACTCCCTCACCCAGGCCAGCGCCAATCATCGCGAAGGCTAGCGCCATCCTGACGCCACACCACACACCAAACTCCACACCGAATCACCTGCCACTCCGCGCGCCAGGAGCACGCCTGCATGCCATCCCACGCCAACCTCGGCCATGCGCGTCCAAGGGTGCATAACCTCCAGCAAAATCAAACCCAGGGTCGACCCAAGTGGCTAGAAAAGTCAACACGGGTCAATTTTGGTCAAACCTTGGAGTTTCAAGCTTTTAAGGTTAATTTGACCCACTTAACCCCAATTAAAACTAGTATAAATAGAACACAACTCTCATTTTTGTAGATATGACTCTCCTCCCAACTCTTGCATGAGTTTGGATTTACTTTCTCTCTCTAGTTCTTAGATTTTAATTTCAAGATTTTCCTTGGGTTTGTAATCTCAAGAAGAATTCAAGTCATCACTTGGATTTTATTTTAGATTACAATTTCATTCAAGCTTTTGTTTTCCTTTATTAATTCAAGTAAGTTTTCATTTATTTCATTCCTTGTTTTTCAATTTCATTCTTGTTCTTCAATTTATGCATTTTGCCTTAGCTCTTAGATTAATAGCTAGATCTTGTGAATTGGCTATGGAATCTAGGTGAGTGACACACCAAGATCATATATTGGGTCCTCGATCGTTTTTATTTTGAGTATTTCATATGATTTATTTTGGATTTTATTTTCATGCATGGTTTTATGTTGAATCCTTGATCTAGTCTTCGTTTCTTATTATTTTTTGTAAAGATTTAAACTTTCATGTCAGCTTTTATTTCTATTTCCATTGATGCTTTCGATTTTTATTAATTTTCATTATTTAGATTTTTATGATCATGCATGCATAGTTATACCTTAGGTTTTCATGCTTGTACTTGGTGAAACTTTGTTTTTCATTGCTATTTTTATTATTACTTACAATTTCCATTGGGCATATGCACGAGGCATACGAAATACTTGTATTTACTTTTGTAGTTAGTCATTTTAATTGCTTTAGTTTCATCTAGTTTCTATTTTCCTTCAATTTTCACAAAGCATTGATCCATATAATTGAATCTAATTATGATAATACCAAGCCATAGAACCCCTTGATATATTCATCCCCTCTAAAACTAAACTTCAAAATGGCACCGTTGCGACTTGGCTTGGTTACGGTTTTTGATTGGCTTGTAGTTTCTTTGTGTTTTTAGCTTTATTTTGTACTTGACGCTTTTATTGAGTGTATGTAAGGCCTTCGAACCCTTGGGAATGAATTTTCCCCTTATATCTTAAACCCTGAACGACTAAGGCATTTACGACGTCCCTTAATTATGACTCTCGATATGGCAACTAGTCTTCCAAATACCGGCCCATTTACCAACCCCAAAGTGAAATCTCCACGGGTTGATCCTCAAATCTCTAGTATTACCGATCCCATTGTTCATGTCAAGCAATCCCCGCCATGTGATAAACTCGAAATTTCGACTCCAAATCCCACGACACCTCCCGATCACGTTATAGGAACTCAAGGGAGTGGTTTTACCACTCATGGACATGCCATGGGCCTACCCCAAGGTAATGCAAAAATTCTAATTATTATGGTAATGGAGGTTATATTCCCAATATGGGAGGGCATGGTGCAAACCATGTTGGGAGTGGGATGAGTTTTAATGGTTGTGGAAACGTAGGAGGGCATGGTGAAAACCACGTTGTCAACAGTGCTAACGGCAATGGTCAACCCAATGTGGGAGGTCATGGTGCAAACCATGTTGGGTATAATGGTTTTTCAGGTATGAATGTTCCGTTTAGAGGTTGTGGTGCTCCAAATCCCTTTCTGAATTTCCAAGCCCCAAACTCCGGTCCGTATGGGGTCTATGGTGCTCCTACACAATTTCCAAACATGCAAAGACCGATTCCCGGCCCGTATGGAGTTCCTACCGCTTAAAATTTTACTCATGCTCCGAAAGGATATCCTAACGGTAATGGTGGTGTTCCGGTATATGGAGGTGCCAATAATATTGTTAATGAGGACACTCCCGATCCGTATGCTTTGTTTGGGGGTATGAGCCCTAATGCCCCCAATGCCCTTTCCATCCTCGCTATGAAAGTTGTTAGCAAAGCTTTCGTGGGAGCGACTATTTCATCTTGTGTATCCCTTCCACCTGAGGTTATGACTATTAATATTCGTTCGCTTGGTTTTGCTCGGCATCCGATTTTTCACGGGTTTGCTAAGGAAGATCCTCTCCAATTCCTCTGGCAATTTATGTGGCAAGTCTGGAGTTTTCACCGCCCAAATATGATGATTTTAGAGCATCTTCGATTCCGTTGTTTTTCATATGCTCTCCAAGATAAAGCATTGTTGTGGTTTATGGGGACCCCTCCCAATTCTATCCATACATGGGATGAGCTCTCGGCAACATTCTTGGATCATTACTATTATGTGGAAAAGACGGTGGACTTGAGGATTAAGATTATTTCGTTTAAACAAATGAAAAACGAGCCGTTTCACTCCGCTTGGGCTCGTTTCTAAGATCTTATCACAAGTTGTCCTCATCATCGTATGCCAAAGAAACTTTTAATCCAAAATTCTTATGAGGCGTTGGACCCACAATTCCAATATATGGTGGATACGTCGGCCGGGGGTATTATGAAAGAACAACCTCCTCAAGTGGTTATCAAGATTTTCACCACTCTTGCCGATAAATCTCAACAAAATTCTTCTTGAGAATTGTATTCTAATACCAATGAAGTGAGTGAAACTTCTTACCCTAAGGATCTTGAACTGAAAAAGGAATTAGCGGATATGCGGGCTCAAATTGCTAAGTTTTCTAGCCCAAGTACGGACCCCCAATGCACGTCATTTGGAATGATTAGTCATGATACTAATTATTGTTCATCGAACCCCTGTTTCTATATTTCGATGCCTCAATCAGAGGAGGTATGTGGGACTCAAGGGTATCAAGCGAGATCCGGTTTTGGTAAGCTGCATTCCGCACGTCCAGTAAACTAGAATCCCCCTGATCATCCAAGCAACTAAGTACATCCCAATTTTAGTTATGCCAATCCAAATATGGGTGTTAATCCTCACGTGGGTCCATCTCGTTCCCCGATTTTGGTGAATGCTCCTACTCCACCTTCTGATCCGACCCTCTTAGCTATTATGCAACAATTTCGATCATTGTCGGCTTCGTTTGATGCTCGGTTCATTGCTCTTGAGGCCACGACGAATGGGATAAACACTAAATTGGTCCAATTAGCAAGTGATGTGAATATGTTGAAGCAAGCTAATGATAAAGGCAAATTTCCAAGTCAACAGTCAGAAGATCATGTGGTCACGACCCTTGGAAGTGGTAGGGTGGTTTATAATAAGGTTGCCCCACCATCCGAGGAGGAGTTGATTTCTATTCCTAATGTTCTTATCCCTCCCCACTCTACCCCCGTGGGTCCCATTTTGACAAAAGAACTTCCCGACGGCCTTCATAAGTCTTCAAATACCTACAAGACACCAACATCTAAGGCCTCTATGCCCTATTCGTCCTGGCTACAAAGTGCTAAGAAAGTTGGACATTTCCAAAGGCTCTATGATCTGTTGTCCAATGTAAACATCACGCTTCCATTTTTAGATGCCATCCGGGATATGCCTTCTTATTCCAAATTCTTTAAGGATCTCTCCTCCAAACCGCTTGTGAGCACTACGAATGAGAGAGTTTTTCTATCCAAGGAGGTAAGTGTGGTTTGTGACCCTTCTCTCTTGGCTCTTAAGAAGGCGGATCTCAGCTCGTTTTGTATTAATATCACACTTGGGAATGGTGAAGTCACCACAGGTATGCTTGATTCCGGGGCGGGTATTACGTTGATGCTGTTTTCAATATAGGAACAATTAGAGCTTCCTCCTTTACAAGAAACACGCATTTGCTTGCAATTGGCCGATCGGTCAATTAGACACCCAAAAGGGATGATCAAGGATGTTCTTATACAAGTTGGAGGGATCGTGGTTCCAGTCGACTTCATGGTATTGGATGTTGGCATGGTGAAGGATGATGGCACCGAACACACTATCTTTCTAGGCCGCCCATTCATGGCTACAACTCAATTTATGATAAATGTTGGGAAGAAAGTTCATACTTTGTCCGTAGCGGGTGAAACAGTAATGTTTTCTATGGCTAACTTGTCATCGATTCCATCAAGCGCCTTCTATGCGGATTGCTTACATATTGATGTGATTCAAGAACTGGATAACCAAGTTTATATGAAGAAAGGGAAGAATCAAGAGGAGTTTGGCCCAAGAGTTTATGTTGAAGGTCGTTGTACGGGAAATGAGATCCTTGTTCATAGTAATGATTCAATTGTGCTTCAATGTGCCAAAGGATTGTGTAGGAAGGAGTGTGTATGTGTCATTGAGGGCAACGACAACATTTTAGAGGGGGAGGTGGTGATTGTGGATGAAGTGTTAGAATTGAAACTCGTTGAAAAACTTGACTTTTATCTTAAGGAGTTCATTGAATTGCTCGAATTTCTTTTTGAGGTCGAGAGGAGGCACAAGCCCGAGCTCAAGCCTCTCCCATCTTTCCTCAATATTGACTATTAGGAAGAAGAGAAGAGTAAACCGGTTGAGTTTGAGCATGAATCGTCTCGGGCGATAGAAGTTGCGAATACGGATTTAAAAGAGGTTGGGCTAGAGAGAATGTTGTGAGTGGACGAGTTAGACGAGTTCCAAAATGGTCGATATGAAAATGCTTGTATCCACAAGGAAAGGACGCAATAAATTCATGACGAAGACGAAGGGTTGATTGAGGTGCTTAAAGCTCGTGAGGGTGCCATTGGTTTGAGTCTTGAGGATAATAAGGGAATTGCCTTTCAACTTGCAAGCATGAAATCATTTTGAAGTATGATGTCAAACCCTCTCGAGTTCTCCAAAGGCATTCGAGTCAAAATCTTGAGGAGATAGTGAGAGATTGAAAATGTTGGATAAGTTGGATGACCATCTTTCCTATTGTTGCTTAGCGGACTAGTCGGGTTACTATCAAATCCCAATTCCACCCGAAGATCGAGCCAAGATGACCTTTGGAACGGTTGCTTCTCTTCGAGTGCCATTTTAGCTAGGCAAGTCCTCGGAAACATTTGAAAATCCACCCGACAAGGTGGTTTTTACTTTGGAGGATCCTCCCATCTCAACCTCCACATAACCAAGAAGGGAGTCCGTCAAGCTAATGACGTTAAGCAAGCGCTTCTTGGGAGGCAACCCAAGTTCTTTGCATTTATTTCTTTTATTTTTCTTTCTTTATTACTTTCAAATATATGAAAATCCAAAAACATTCAAAAAATCGAAAAATAAAAATTGTGTTTTCTTTTGGTTCATTTAGCCCTTGGTTTTGTCTTGTTTTGAGTCATGGGCATATTTTATTGAGTTTTTGGTTTCGTGTGATTTTCTTTAATAGTGTTTTATTTACTAACTTCAACTTTGGCCGAATTGATAAGATTGGTAGCGTTCATGGAGCCGGGAGAAACAAGCCATGCTCGGTTTTATTCGTATTGCTCGATGCTTAAGTGGACCCTACCCAGGTCAACCCAAACTCACTCGGTTAAGGAAGCTTCTATCCCACCCTCCTTTTATTTGATTTTCATTAAAATGTTATAAGGGCATTGCATGGTTTAAGTGTGGGGTGGGTAGGTGGTTAGGGCCCGGGTGTCACAAATCATAATTCGTCTTTCTTAACTCGAGTCTTGGTGAAGTGACGCATTCTTGGCAAAGTGACGCTTATTAATTGCGCATTTATATGGTTGAGTCATTTTGTGTCTTTTGTGTCTTTATTACATTTTTAAGCAATCACCATGTGTTTGGAAGTTTGAATAGTTTAATTATCAGGTTTTTACATGTGTATGCCTTCTTGTGTAAGGAGTTGAATTCTTGTGCTTCGTCCAAAACCCGCATATATATATATATATATATATATATATATATATATATATATATATATATATATATATATATATATATATATATATATAATCAACATTTACTCATGAAAAGATTGCAAAGCTCTAACAGCTCTTTTGATTTTGTTTCCAAAACCCACTGCAAACTAGTGAGTAGCCTTGTGTGAATTATCGGTTTTGCTTGCATTTTTATGGAAATCACATTGAGGTAGCTTGATTTTACTAGTACATGATTGAATTTGGAAATGACCTTGAGGCACATATATCACCCTTATTCCTGCCATATCCAAATATACAGGCTACTTAAAAATCCCAAATATGCCCCCTTGAGCCTATGCCCCGTTTCTTGTTAGTCGAGCTCGATTTTAGCTCTTATATCTTCATAAATTGTGAGGTGAGAGTGTATGATTAGTTGACGAGAAATGCGTGGGAAATCAATTTTGGGTTTCGGGTTTTGAGTTACTTATATATAAAAAATATATATAAAGAAAAAAGAGAACAACAAATAAACTCCAACACAAATCACGAAAAGTGATAAAGCGTGCGTATAAGTGAGAAGCCTAATTAAAAGGCTATATTTAGTAAAAAGAAGCAAATTCAAAAAGTTTCTAAGTGTTGTGAGATAAAATCGGGAAACTGTGTGAGTGCACGAAAGGGTTTCGAATGAAAGTTTGGTAATTTGGGAAGGGCGGAGCGATCATAATTTTCGAATTTTAGAAATTAGGGTTTCGTGTGTTGTTGATCAGGTTTGATCGTGTGTTAGCCACTATATCCAAATATTCCATACCTTACCAAAGAGCCAACATTACAACTTGAAATAAGAACTCTTTCGATTCTTGTTTGGTCATTTACAATGGGTGATTTTGAGTTTCTAATTTGTGAAATCTTGATAAGTTCCATGCATTGTCCGATTCGAGTGTATACACGTCCCATATAATAAAACACTTGAACGAATTGAGCAAACACCCTCAAAAGTCCATTTCAGAAGAAGTCATCGATTTGGTTTTCATTTGAGAAAGAGTAATACGAGCAATGCTTGACGATATCGAGTTTATGATGATACGTTCATCATATTAATGAGGATAAGCACAAGGATTTCTCTTTTTGCATAATGTTCATTGCATGTACATTCTCGATTCTTCTCGTTGTTCGAGGACAAACAAACCGATAAGTGTGGGGTGGTTGTTTTGCATGTAATTTTGGTGTTTTTCTCGTATTTTTAATTAGGATATTATGTTGTTTTTAGTAGTTTTGAGTCAAGTTTTGTTAGGTTATTCGTTTATTTTCTCATTTTGTCATTCTTCGTGTTTCTTTTTGATTTTATACTTAATTTAGTTAAATGGGTTCAATTAATTTGAGGTTTGGTGTAATTCTTGGGATTTTATGTTCAAAATTCTCATTTCATAGGTGGCTCAATGATTTGAATTCAAGATAAGGCATTGAGGATCAAGATTCAAGCCAAGTCGTGCCAAGACATGCCAAAGTCAGTGCCAAGAGCGAGCTCCTAAATAGCCAAACATTCTGGAATGCTAAACAAGGCACGCCACTCCACGACAAACTTGACGCCAAGCCTTGGCGCACGCCCAACTCCTCACCTAACCTTCCGCCAGGCATCTCGCGCTTGTTAACTCCTGCGCCAAGGCCAGCGCCAAGCATCACCAAGGCTAGTGCCATCCTGACGCCACACCACATGCCAAACTCCACGCTAAATCACCCGCCATTCCGCGCGCCAGGCGCGCGCGCCTGCATGCCATCCCACACCAACATCAATGCCAAACCAAGCCAGCCCCGGCCATGCGCGCCCAAGGGTGCGTAACCTCGAGCCGAATCGAACCCAGGGTCGATCCAAGTGGCTAGGAAAGTTAACACGGGTCAGTTTTGGTCAAACCCGAGAATTTCAAGCTTTTAAGGCTAATTTGACCCATTTAACCCCAATTAAATATAGTATAAATAAAACACAACTCTTGTTTTTGTAGATATAACTCTCCTCCCAACTCTTGCATGAGTTTGGATTTATTTTCTCTCTCCAATCCTTAGATTTTAATATCAAGCTTTTTCTTGGGTTTGTAAGCTCAAGAAGAATTCAAGTCATCACTTGGATTTTATTTTGGATTGCAATTTCATTAAAACTTTTGTTTTCCTCTATTAATTCAATTAAGTTTTCATTTGTTTTCCTCCTTGTTCTTCAATTTCATGCTTATTCTTCAATTTATGCATTTTGCCTTGGCTCTTAGATTAATTGGTTGTTCTTGTGAATTGGCTATGAAATCTAGGTGAGTGACACACCAAGATCATAGATCGGGTCCTTGATCGTTTTTATTTTGAGTATTTCATATGCTTTATTTTGGATTTTATTTCAATGCATGGTTTATGTTGAATCCTAGATCTACTCTTAGTTTCTTGTTATTTTTTGTAAAGAGTTAAAATTTCAAGTTAGAATTTTTTGCTCTTTCCGTTGAAGCTTTGGATTTTCGTTAATTTGCATTATTTAGATTTTTATGATCATACATGCATAGTTGTACCTTAGATTTTCATACTTGTACTTGGTGAAACTTTATTTTTTATTTCTTATTTTCATTATTGCTTGTAATTTCCATTGGGCATACGCACGAGGCATACGAATACTTGCATTTAATTTCATAGTTAGTCATTTAACTGCCTTTAATTGTTTTGGTTTCATCTAGTTTCCAAGCCATAAAATCCCTTGATATATTCATCACCACTAAAACTACACTTCAGTGCACATGGCCCACGATCAAGGAATCAAAGAAGGTCGCCGCATGTTTATGGGGAGTGAGGGTCAACGGTTCATCACAGCATACAGGAAAAGCTTGATGAAGACCTACCTCCATACAACATCGTTTTGGCTGAAGGTGGGCAAAGGGGCCAAACTGTAACTGAGGACCACCATCTAGCAAGCCAAACATCAGATCCAGGTGGCTAGACTCAACTTCCAACTAAATGAGGAAAAATTGGAAACAGGTCTACCTCCGTTCAGTTTCTGGTGAGGTGATTCCAGCGTCGACTTAATTCCCTACACAGTAATCCTGTTATTAACCTCAACCTGCCCATTAGCTTGGGGATGTGCTACCAAAGTAAAACGTTATTTCATCCCCATTGTATTGCACCAATCCTGCATTATGTGCCCATTGAATTATGCACCATTGACCAAAACTAACACCCGTGTTACACCATACCTGCAAAAAACACTATTAAAAATAAAATCGATCATCGTCTGCTCAGCTATGTTGGTCACATCCTCAGCCTCCACCCACTTCGTAAAGTAATCCACCGCGACCCACCTGGTAAAGCTTTTTACAGGGCATCCTCGATAATGGTTCTACTACGTCAATACCCCAATTTGCAAATGGGCAAGGTGAGATCATCACCATAATGTCTTCTGCGGGCACTTAGATTATGGGTGCATGCATCTGATAATTTTTACAAGTCATAACGAGCTCGCCAGCCATCCTCTTTATTCCTCGACAGAACCAGCTCGCAAGACCGTCCCGACCAACGCCTTACTCTTTGCTTGGTCTCCACAATATCCTTCATGTATTTCCTGCAACACTTCCAACCCCTCTTCCTGTGATAAGCACTTCAAGTATGACCCAATGCGACCTCTCGTACAGATGTCTATTCATCAGACAAAACCGAGCTGCCATCCTGGCCTCTTTATTAGACAATTGTATATCTCCGGTGACCATCTTATCAAGAATCTCACGAATCGATGCCCGCCAATCTCCTCCCTCTTCCATATCTATCACCTCTAGAGCCTTCTCCAAACTGCTGTGAGCCAACTCCATTAGAGTAATAGTCCTCGTGTCGCACATTCCTAATGCCCCTGCCATCTTGGAAAACTAATCCGCCCTTGTATTCTCGGCTCGCGGTAGATGCTCCAATCCGAATTCCTCAAACTAAGTTACTCCCTCCTTAAGCTTTTCCAAATACTCCTGCATGCGCTCTTCTCTTACTTCAAAAGACCCATCATACTTGCGAGCTACCAGCTGAGAAGTTGTGTATGCCTTCAACCTTTTTACTCGTAACTTGTTTTCCATCTTGATCCCCTGCAATAAGACCTCGCACCAGACTTCATTATTGGAGGCTTTAAACCCTAGTTTAACTGTGAAATCCAAATTTTCCCCCTCCAGGCTAATTAAAATAACTCCGAGCCCTGCACCAGTTCTCATGGTCGACCGTCTTCATGAAGTAACCATGTTTTTATTCAGTTTCCCTCTCCACATAATGCACCATCTCTTGTAAAAAGTCCGCCAACACTTGTGCTTTGATTGTTGTTCTTGGCTCGTATACAACATCATATTCACTAAGCTCGACCTCCCACTTCACCAATATCCCCATCACATTCGTATTACTCAATACCTGCTTAAGTTCTAAGTAGGTCCGCACCTTGATCCTGTGACCCAGAAAGTAAGGTCGCCTCTTCCTTGCCGTGAAAATCAATGCAAACCGTCCCCTCTCTAGTTGTGAATGGTTCAGCTCTACTACCCTTATCATCCTGCTGATATAGTAGATAGGTTTTTGAACATCGGCTTCTTCTCTGATCAGCACCGAGCTTAGTACGACCTCTCCAGCAGATGTGTAAAGAATTAAGTTCTCCCCTTACATGGGCTTCGTTAACAGTTGGATCTCGGCCAGGTATTCCTTGAGCTTATCAAAAGCCTTCGTTGCCTCCTTAGACCACTCAAACTTAGACCCTTCCTCAAAGTTCTGGAAAATGGAAACATTTTTCCATCGATCTGGATATGAGGTGGCTGAGCCCTGTAATGCGTCCTGTTAAAAGGTGTACGTCTTTCACTATCTGCGGGTGGGGCATTTCCATGACAGATCGTACTTTCTCCAAACTTACTTCAATTCCCCTTTCCGTCACCATGTATCCTAAAAACTTGCCTGATCAGACTCCAAAAGCGCACTTCTTTGGATTCAGCCATATACAATAATGTCTTAGTATAATAAAGGCTTTTCCTTAGATTCTCCACATGTAACTCCGCCTTCTTGTTTTTCACCAGCATGTCTTCTACGTAAACCTCCATGGTTGACCACAACAGGTATTTGAACATGTTGTCCACTAATCTTTGATAGGTCTCCCCTGCATTTTTTAACCAAAACAACATGGGGAAAAAGCAATACGTACCCGTCGAGGTGACAAACCTCACCTTGGGTTGATCCTCCTTCGCCAGTGGGATTTATTGATACCCTTGGGATGCATCCATCGTACTCATCAGCTCGCATACTGAGGTTGAGTCTACCAATTAGTCAATGCGTGGTAGCGGGTAATGGTTTTTTGGCTGGCATTGTTCAGCTCGTGGAAGTCAATACACATCCTCCATTTGCTTCCTAATTTAGGCACCATCATAACATTGGACATATATTTCGATAATTGGGTTACCCGAATGTGGCCAGCCTTCAACTTCTTCACATCCCCTTCGATCACCTTATCTAATCTTGTTACAAAGTATCTTCTTTTCTATCGCACAGGTTGCACAATTGGATTTGCATTCAAGTTCTGCTTTGCGAATTTAGGCGACACCCCTGGTACACTAGTGCAGAAACTACATTCTAGAACATAACATCTTGGTGCACCCAAAAGGGTATTTAAAATCTTTTATGGATTAAACTTTCTAGAACGGTATTTGAAATTACCGTTCTGGATAGATGATTTTCCAGAACGGTTTTACAATACCGTTCTGGAAAGTAGACATTCTAGAATGGTTATGGAAAAACCGTTATGGATTCTGAGTCAATCCAGAATGGTATTCAAATAACGTTCTGAAAAGTGTACATTCCATAATGTTATTGTAAAAATGTTCTGGAATTTACGTCAATACCGTTCTCAAAAGTCTTTTTCAATTTATTACCGTGTAAATGAATTTTTTTTGCCGCCCATATTTTCACTTTCCAGAACAGTATTGTTAAAACCGTTTTGAGTTTATTGCCAATACAGAACGGTAATTAAAAAACGTTCTCGGATGGCTTCTTCAATACATAACGGTGAACAAAATACCGTTCTCGATTTCCATTTACCAACTAACTTATCTATTTTTCATTAAGTTTCAGCCTGTTTTTCAAACAAAATACAGAAAGGCTTTTATATCAAACACATTTCTCATCTCATCCCATTTTTTAATTTTCCCTTTCAAGAAAGAATTTTCGCCGCTCCCAGCTCATACCTTAGGAACACGCAAATTCGAACCCATTGCAGCTCAGGTTTTCTTCTTCTTCTTCTTCTTCTTCTAGGATTTATGTGTTGTTCATATTTTTTGTTACTTGTATAATTGAGTCGATCTACTTGTATAATTGAGTGCTTCTTCTTCTTCTTCTTCTTCTTCTTCTTCTTCTTCTTCTTCTTCTTCTTCTTCTTCTTCTTCTAGGTTTTATGATTCGAACCCAAATTTTTTGTTACTTAGTTCTCGAGTGTTTTTTTTTAGCAGTGAAAGTGAAAGAAAAACATCCGCTCCCGTCTTACGCTTATCTTGATGATCCCAACTAATTGGCCGATCAGTTTTACCGCTATTCTTAACAGGTTGATTTTTTTCACAGTGGTAAATATTTCCATCTATGGACCTTTTCTTACGATTAATAACTCTTTCCGAGCTAGACGACGACAAAGGCACTTTACTTTTATCGCCTTTAATCTCTGTGCCAAACTTTTTGGAACTAACCTCCGATGATGTACCATCGAGTCTGCTTTTTGGGCCCTTCAAGTTGTATTTTGCTGGCATTTTTCCTCGATCAATGATACAATTTTGCTTTTGATTGTTCTGACGAAGCACGCTCGGCCCGTTTTGAGTGTAATTTGTCTTTAATATATTCTTCTGCGTGGTCGGTTGACTTTTAAAGAGACTATTATTCTTAGGACTTTGCTCGCACGGCTCTTTCGGGATGACCGGGCTTCAGCTGCTACTTGCATTCATCCCTTCTCGTTTCTGAACATTCGCCTTTGCTTGCAATGCGAGTGAAATCGATTTTCCTTTATTACTATTATTTTTGACAGCGCTTTGAGATTCGAATTTTCTTTGGGTGCCCTCGAAAACCTCCAATGGTTTACGGGCTGACCGGGCTTTCTCTTTGAAATCCACTATTCGTAGAGAAACCGAAGAAGAAGAGGATCCGACCAGGGGCAGTTTTGTCTTTACACTACTTGCCCGACGTCAAGGCTCAATTATTCTTGTAACCGCTTCCATTATTCGGGTTGGGTCCTTGGACGGCATAAAATTAATGCTTTTTATCGGAAATAAAAGTTTGTGATGTGTGATCGGGATCGACTTAGCCGATTTTGGCGGTAAAATTTCTATTTGGAATTTTTCGAACGGCCTATTCATCACATTACTGTGGCAGTTTAGGTACAATACATTGTTTCGGGCTGGTAAATCGTGCAAATTGCCTGAGTTTGTAAAAACTTGAGCCTTGTTTCTCGATTCCCACCTTTTGAGCCTTGTTTCTCGATTCCCACCGACGTAATTTCCACATTTTGAGTATTGTTTCTTGATTCCCATCACAACCTAGTTGAAATCAAGACCCCTTTTGCCAAGCAGGAAACTTTGTGAAAAAAAAAACAACAAAGTTATCTGGAAAATGTGTATCTTGGACCAAGAAAAAATGGAATTGAAAGATTTTAGATTGAGAAAATTGAAGTTATCTTATAATCTGTTTACTCTCTTCATCTTATAAGTATTGCTCATTTTTCTTTCTTTTTTAATCTTAAAATCATAGTACATTTTTCACACTTATCATGTATTTATTTAGTGTTAAAAATGATATATTTGAAAGGCATAAATGAATTTTAATGTTTCGATTATACTAATTATTATTTTTTTAATATTTGTAAAATTAAAAATATATTATATTTGTGGGATGTAGAAAGTATAGAATCTTAGTTAAAATATCATCAGAAGTATATTATTTGAAATTTCTATCGCAATCAAACAATATTGTGAAAGATGATTCACATTTTGGTTCCAAATTTGTAATGACTATCACATATAGATATATTTATACATTTAAGGACTTATACCTAATGACACATGTTTATTTATATATACAGGTGTTTGTTTATCTTAATGACATACATTGATCATTTAATCAAGTGGATAAACAAGTGCAACATCATCTCATCAATTAAGAAGTGTAACATATGAGTGCAGATCTCCAACGATAGCAACCCTATCTGAAAGGTTGCGTGATGCGATTTCTACGCATACACAAATACACGATCAATTCGTAACCAGGTACCATTAAGAGTTAATTTCAGTGCAATCTCATTTGTTATGCTACAAGAGTTAATTGTTGAGTGGTTAGGGTAAAAAAAATTTAATTACTTTCAATTATTTCAGTAGATTCAATCGTGAGCTTTCTTCTTCAAGACTTGTTCATTACATTTATTTCAATAATTTGTTGTCAAATGTATTTAAGTTATTTGATATGCCTAGATACATTTTTCACTACAAGAAAAATTGGAAATTAGAGACGAATTTTAGAGACAAATTTTTTCGTTGCTAATAGAGACAGATTAGCAACGGAATAGCAATCGATTTTTTCAATAATTTTTAAAATTATTATTTTTAAATAATTTAGCAACGGAATTAATATCAGTCTCTAATTAGAAACGGAAGTATGGTCCGTTGCTAATTAGAAACAGAATAGCAACGGATATTAATTCTGTTTCTAAATATTTTCCCCTTCTTTTTTTTTATTAGTTTTATAGACGAAATTAATATCCGTTTCTAAATATTTCCCCATTTTCTTTTTTATTTATTATTTTAGCAACGGAAAATAGATCCGTTGCTAATTACTTGAAGTTTAGAGACGGAATAAAAATCCGTTGCTAAGTTTAGAGACGGAATAGAAATCCATTGCTAATTTATCAGGTTTAGCTACGGAAGGGGAATCCGTTTCTAAATTTTCCCCCAAAATTACTAACCTCACCCTCGTTTATCACGATTGTTTTCATTCTTTTTCGTTCATTTCTATGAAGTTTCGAATCGCCGATCGTTTTCCCCCAAAATTTCCCCGACTTTGCTGTCGATATCTCCTCATTCGCCCGACATCTTTCTTCTTTGCGCAAAGCTGGTCCTTATTTGTTCATAAGGATAATCGTTCTTTTTATGTCAGGTGCGGCCGGACCGGGGGTTACCCGCGATTGGTAATGGCACAACCAGAAGAGGAGTAGGAGAGACGGTTACGCGCTGGGTAGGGCAACACATCTGTTTCGGGTCCCAAGATTTCCCCCAAAATTCGCCGCTCATCTATTTTGATTTTCGTTTTCCGTTCGCAGCAGCCCAGCCCTTGCTAGGTATTCTTTCTCACACACATGTTGGACTAAAACTCACACACACACACACACACAATTTTAAACTAAATAAATTTAAAATTAAGAGTTATAAATCATTTACATGTGAATTTCAAATTATTAATATACGAATGTCCATCGAATTTTTTTTAATCATAAAATTTAAAATATTTTATTGTAGATGATTATATAATTTATTTTTGTTATACCCTTCATATTGTTATAATTCTATGTTTTACATTTAACAATTGCATAAATGTAGTTTTCTTTTCTTATCTCCTGATTTACTACTAATAAAATAAGTATTTATTCAATTAAATAATTTTTTAAGAAAAAAGTTGGAAAAACAAGGAAAAGAAAACGGACGACTGGGTCAATCATATGACCCATTCCAGGTCAAGTCCCGGGTCGACCGGATCTTGGCCGAATCACATGCAACCCGATCGGTCGGGTCTTGGTCGATTGGCTCATCGTGACATTTTGCTTCTATGAATTGATTGCATTATAGTCGATACTCAATAAAAGTTGAATACCGTTTGTTAATTTATTAATTAATTAATTAATTATTATTATTTTGTTATAGTACATGAATAGGAGGCCATCTTTGAAAGTGTGTGCAAGTTCTCAGCCAAAAGGTTCAACACTGTCTGCCATTTCCGATTCTGAGTCGAGCTCCTCTGATTCTGAAGCTTGATACCTATATTGTGCTGAAGGAGTGTGCGAACATTCAATTTTTGTCGACTTGCTTTCTTATAAAAAGTTGATTTGGACGAGAGTTAAGAGATGGTACGACTCATGAGGGCTTTTGCAGAATCATACATGAAAAAAATATAGGATAGGAATGCGTTTTGGCTTGCGTTTGATTTTACATACTGTTGCCCTTCCTTTTGCATATTTTGTTGAATTTATCTTTTGGTATTATAAATGTTATGACTTTTCATTTGACATTATTTTTGTTTGTCATTTTGTATTTTGGATATGTTGTCACTTTTTCGTTTGATAATATTTTAATTGTAATTTTGTATTTTTGGATTGAGTTAAATTTGAGGTATTTTCTAGTTCATTTGGTGATTTAGTATTTGTTTGAAAAATATTTGGTTACAGGTAAAAATGTAAAATACTAAGAAGGTTTGTTTTTCATACATTAAAATTAGCAACGGATAATCAATTCTGTTGCTAAAAATGGGGTTTCTAATTTAGCAACGGATTTATTCCGTTGTTAAATTTCCAAATTAGAGACAGAATTTCCGTTGCTAAATAGCAACGGACCTATTCTGTTGCTAAATTAGCTAAAAACAGAGTTTCTATTTTAGCAACAGATTTATTCTGTTGCTAAATATGTAAATCAGAGACGAAATTTTCGTTGCTATTTAGCAACAGACTTATTCTGTTGCTAAAAATCCGTATTAGAGACAGATTTTCCGTCTCTATTTAGCAACGGATTTATATCTGTTGCTAAATAGCAACGAATTAGAGACAGATTTTCCTGTCTCTATTTAGCAACAGAATTAATCGGTTGCTAATTTTAGCAACCGACATTATTTCCGTTGCTAATAATTAGCGACGAGCATTATAGCAACGGATTTGGTCGGTTGCTAATCCGTTGCTATTTTAATTTAGCAACGGAAAAATCCGTTACTAATTTCCAGTTTTCTTGTTGTGTTTGAAGCATGTTCACTCTCAAGAATAGCAAATCGTAGTGAGTACTTATATTGGGGTGCAGTCCGCTGCTGTTGAGATACATGGTTACGGATCATTGAAAAATCACAGAAAATGGCCTCTATTACTAGCTGAGAATGTTGATATTATAACTAACAGTTTGTCTTCATTGAAATATTTTTTTCTATGCTAATAACTTAATATTGCTTGCCAAACCCTCTAAAATGCGCTTACTGCGAAGGTTTGAGACTGAACATGTTATTATGCTATTGTACTATAAATAGTTCTAGTTAAGAAAATATATACATATGTAGGAGCCTAAAATATATACAAAGGACTAACTTTCAGTGACCATTTTTGTTGTAGATGGTTTAATGCCTTTGAGATAATTTATTACTTTCACCTTGAATATTTTAACTGCAGATAAAAATACTATTGATTCTCTATGAAATCCTCTATAAAGATCTTAAAGAAGTTTGTTGGTTTCCCGATTACTAATATCTCCCACCCGATGTTCGGATTGCGAGCACAATGGCATATCACGAAGCAAAGGTGACATATATGAACCCTAAATTCTTGATTCTGTGAAACTAGATGATTTTTTTTTTAAAGTATGTTTTGCAAAAAGCTTCTTGTTACTTAACTTCATTTAATCTTGTAGATATATGGTATAGATGCAGCTTCAGGAGCTGCTATTTCAGCTTTGGATATTTCACCAGGAGATCACGTCCTTGACCTCTGTGAAGCTCCTGGTTTGTGCTTTTAAGTCAATTCAATTTCATCATATGAAATTCTTGTCTCGATTTTTTTTCAATGCAGTTTATATTATTTTTGTGCATGTATTTATTTATAATATCTCAAAAAATGATTCATAATTAATCCAATTGACTATTCAGACACATCCATTTGCCATTGTCACAGGTGCTAAGCTTTGTATGATATTGGACCTTCTTGGTTGTTCGGGTTGTGTGACAGGTGTTGATGTCGCTAGACATAGACTAGCAACTTCTAGAACTATGGTGCAGAAATATGCTCTCGGTGACCGATGTCGTCTATTTTTGGCGGACGGAACAACATTCTCGCTTATTCCATTGAGGGTTCAGTCAAATTCTATATCATGTAAGAAACTGAAAAAATATAAATTGCTGTAATTTTTTTAAATTTCCTAAAGTGTGGTTTCACTTTATGGTCATATTATTATCCTGACATGAAGGACTATCATTGATCAAAAGACAGTGCTGAGGTGGAGAAAGTTTAGAATTTGAAGGTCTATGGTTTTGAAAATAAGTATCAGTTTGTGATGTTGTTATCAATGTTAGTCAACACTTGTTAAAAACATCAACCAGAGTTAATCGGAAATTATGCAGCGGAAATTAAATTAAGAACACAACAAGTTTAAATTTAATTCACAAGTAAAAGTACTTGTGAACTTGGGTGTACAAGCCCGAAAACTATATTACTTTCTTGTTCGACCAATACAAAAATATGAAGTAATATATGAAAACTAAAATATCAAAAAAAACTTGATACTAGATACTTGTCGTCGTGATGACAAGATCTTCTCCGTTGGTTACGCAACTTCAAATAACTTGATATTTCGAACAGTGGCTCCAAGTAGTCTTCACTTCTTTTCCTTGTTGTGCGTCTTGCGTTGCGTCTTCTTTCTCAAAAATCCATGCATCAAAAGTGATTCCAAACTTTAGGATTCTCTTGTCTTAAATAGACAATTCTAGAATTCTAAACTTGGTGAATAAGTAAAACAAATCCTAAACATAATCTAGGAAACTAAATAAAGTCAACTAGGAAACAAATAAAGTCCTCAATCTAGTTCCCTAACTTATTTTGTGCCCAAGAAAGGCAAATAACAAAATAGGAATTATTGCCAAGAATAAATTTCTAAACAATTTCCCCCTTTTGCCTTTTTGGACATAATACTACGACGCAAAAACAAAAACAACCAACTTCCCCTAAGTTGGAGAACTCCCCCTAAATAAAACACCCAGTTTTATTAAACCATCAACCCAACATTACAAACCAACATTTTTCAGAAATCACTTAACAAAACAAAACAGATCAAATAGTAACTTATTGACCTCAGACCCTCTTCGAATGACGAGGGGATGTCGAAGTTCCTTCACCCCGATCCTTTTGCTTCTTCTTCTCCTGCATTCTCTTCATCTTCTTCAAGGCCTTATTGCGAGAGTGGATCCTCTTCCTTCGCTTTTCCCGAGTAAGACTCCCCAAGGCCTCGGCAGCAACCGCATCAGCAGCATCATCCTCATTTGCGTCGCCAATATTTTCTTCCCCTTTTTGACCAGAAGGCAAAAGGACCTCCATGATCGAACTGCGAAGTGCCTTCGACTGAGCTAGTTGCATATCTATCCAAGCCACATGCGCCCGAAGAACCTGCGCAAAGATGGGACCATGTTGGGACCAATGTTGGGAAGGCCGGTCCCAACACCACTAGCAACATTGGCCTGGAAGGGCGCCTGCCAAGGAAGATCAATAACCCTGGCACCTGTAATATGCTGGCCCCTTAAAGAAAACCAGTCAGCCTCCCCAGTAAAAACATCATCAGTATGAAGCTCCAAACCCTGATTCTCAAGCAAGCGGAAGATCAAAGAGGGAAAGCACAACGATGCGGCGGACCTGGTGGTGGCGAATCGCGACAATATCAAAAATATGCTACCTGAAGCTAAACTGGACTCCACACCCGAGCTTATATAGAAATTGGGCCTGAGGCCGCATAACACAAGTCATGTTCTTGGAGGGAACCTAGTTGCAAATGGCAATCTTGTGCAATATAGAGTAAAGAGAAGGAAGTCGGGTGCTCGGCAACTGTTCAAACCACGCATGCACCATACCGCCGGACAAGAACGAAACAACCGCATTCATATCATCCACAGTAGAATCACCCCGATACGGTTCAGTCCCAAACAACTCATCAATTAAATAAGGGGTGAAACTAAACTCTTTGCCACGTACAAACACTTTCCCATAGTCCACAGAGTTTGAATCAACAATAGACGGCAACAAATTTTCATAAAACTCAACAACAATATCCCGGACAAATGGCATGGCAGTGGAGACTGTGGAATACATACCTTTATGCAGAAGGTAGTTAATCAAGTTTTGTCGCTCAAACAACTCAACTGGAACTCTGCGCACAGCGATCATGTGTCGGGTTTGGTATATATCAAACTCTGCAGCCTCAGCAGTCAGAAACTTCTCTGAAAAAGGCACCATATCCTCAAGCTCAAGGGTCCGAGAAGGAGTACCCGAGGAGGACTGGGAGTGAGCAGAGGCATCTGAAGAAGTCGGCGTGGGAGCACGAGAAGCAGTCGGAACAGAGACATTTCTGGAGAACGAAACAGTCGGGGAATGATGTAATGTTGGTTTGGGGGAACCAACATGAGGAACTACATCGTCCTCCTGAGCAACCTTCTTTTTCTTCTTGTCCTTCTTGTAAGACTTACGAATGTATCGAAGAGGTATATCAAAGGATGAGTCAGGGGAGTACTAAAAAAGATCAGGATCGAAATCGGGTTGTGTCTCACGGATCGGAAACAGAGGGGGATCATCGGTAATCGGTCGAGATGAACTATTTACATCACCAGAGAAAAAGTTCAAAATAGTATAAGGAGGAGATGAGTATTCAGTGAAGTAGAACCTGGGGAAACCTTGACTGAAGCCGGGGTAATTTTCCTGTCGGCCAATTTCACAGTCTGCTTCCAGCGAGGCGTCGTCTTCCTCGTCAGACTCGGAGCAGAGGTAAACGGAGGCACGGACCCCTCAACCGGAGCTGCAGGAACATAATCATTATCATCATTAGGATCTAACATCACCGTGACATCCTCCGCGAGGTTCATGTGCTCAATGGGCACATTGCGGTGCGGCCCCGCTGTGCTCTTCGGTACTGCGAGCGGCACAACGCCAGGAGGTATGTTGCGCAACCGCTGTGACCTTTTCAAGGTAGGGTTCCCCACTCTTCTAAACGTCTAAGCAACAAACGCCAAGTTTGGGGGATTATCAACATCTATCTCGTTCCCTGGCTATCCTGGGAACACCTGGGCTTCAGGCACAGCGTCAATCGGCGGCGGAGCTGGAACAACGTCGTGAGATTCTTGTGGCGGCGAGGGTGACCGCTCGTCGTTGAAGCATCAAAAATAATATTTATAAAAGTCCTCGACTTTCCTCTACTAACTAGTAGCAGTAGCAAGCAAGGGTCGATCCCACGAGGAGTGTGAATTAATTTGTGATAATTCGTATTTTTGCTAAACAAAGAAAATGGGGTCAAAGAATATTAACTAATCTAAGAAAATTAAATAACTAAATAATTAGCAAAAACAATTAGAAACACATAAACGAAACAAATAAGAAAATAATAAATAATAATAAAATAACTTACCAGTCCTAGTTCAGTTTCCACCCTAGTTCAATTCATTTAACCAATTGCAATATAAAATTCACTCATCATATGAAACTAAAAAACCTAAGTAATAATAAGCTCTGCTACTCGAATGTGCCCTTACTGTATATTTAATTAAAACAAGCTCTTTAATTAAACCTAATTCATGAACAACCTAGAATAAGCTCTGTAGATTTAATCCACCAACAGCATTTAGAACCAGGCAAATAGGTTAATCTAAGCAATAAACTCATAAGCTTGGTTTATTTAACTTATGTTGTGTTACCCCTAATGATACGCGACCATTAGTTGCTTCAGAGAAATCGAAACTACGACAATTACACGGGAAGCAGTCCTCTTTCTAGCAATTGATAACCAAATCCCTAATCTAGGTGGCCAATCCAAATAAAGAATTCAGCAATCATGTCATGAATTTAGCAATCATGATAAATAAACAGAATAACACAAACAACTTCATATGAAGAACGAAATAAATACGCATAAATTAATTAAAACATAATCTCACGAGGGTTTCCACATCCCTAGGACTAGATAAACAATCACTCACTCATGGAGTTCATGAAATAATAGAAGAAAAATAAATAAATAAAACATAAATCTAAGATAGAAAGGGATAAGAGATCTTAGATCTTGAATCTTGAGTCTTGGATCTTCAATCTTCAAGCTCCCTTGTTGTTGGGTGTTTTGGACTCTTTTTGGGGCCTAGAAACCCTAAGATTTATGTTGTAGACGTTTTTGAAGGATTATGGGGGGTATTTATAGGTGTATATGTCTATGAAAACAAGTTTCCTACAAAAAATAGGTTTTCCGCCCCTTCTATGTCGGTTAAGGCACTTTCCATAACTGTTTCCAGCACTTTCTATAACGGTTTCCTGACTGGAGGTGCTACCAGCGGTTCCCTGCTTTCTATAACGGTTGATCCCAGTGATAACCATTCTAGATAGCCCAGAATCGTCCTTTCTTTGCCAATTCACTCGTTTTGTCTCTCATTTCCTCGTGCAACTCTTATGCATCATCCTTAAATCTTTAATTCGCCAATTTATCACCTAATTACTGCAAAATAAGAGAAAAATACACAATTGGTGCTCGACTACTCATAATAATATATATGCGAGAAATAAATATATATAAGAATATTAAGCACATAAAAATATAGGAATTAAAACATTAAAGAAAGCACAATTTCTCGCCTATCAGAGGGCGGTGGTGATGTTGTTACCGGTGGTGGGATGGAAGAGGAACCACCACCGATTTCTTCGTGTATGTCCACTCCACCAACTCTGTGATAGGGCGCAAGAACCTATTTGCCGGAGCGATGGAACTCTGCCGGAAACTCAGGAACAGATGAGAACGGGGGCGAGTTCGACATCCTGCAAATTTCTTAAAAGCACAAGAGCAACAAAAAAACGAGATAATTGGAGAGAAGTAAGAGGGCTGGAGAGTTCAATCTTTAGAGGGTTAATGATCAAACGGTAAAAAGATTCAGGTTTTTAAGCTTCCCGAAAAAATGACCGTTGCCAATGAGAGAGAAAAATAGAAAATAAAAGGAAAAAACCCTAATTTTACCTTCCAACGAATTTTGAGCATATAACCTGATTTTCTTCCCTTTTTAAAAATAAAACCACTCCCCCTTAATGTAGGATATGTGATCAACACCTGATTTGTACTTTTTTGTACACTTTTTTTGTTACCTTTTTGTGTCGCATTCACGTGTGTTTTGCTTGCATTTATGGGTTTTAGGAGTCGTTTTGGCCTATTTTGTTAGTTTTAGGTTTTTATAACTTTTGTGCGGCTTTTAGTAGTTTTTTGTACATTTTTACCCTTTTTCATATTTTTGGTCGTAGGATGACCAAGCGGGTACCGCGAACGTTTGGAGGCATCCCACTTGACTCGGATTGGAACGGACAAGCAAGGGAACACAGCGCGAACGAGAGCGACAGCCGGCGGACGTTTAGAGCAGAAACGAGAAAACCGAGCCTGAGCAGCCGTACCAGTCGATCGACTGGACCTCTCTATATCGACTGCTCGGTAGTGAGTTTGGCAATTTTGGGCGAAGCAGTCGATCGACTGAGTCGCAGTCCAGCACGTGATTTTGATCCATTTTGACAATTTTGCCCCTGCATTTTTGTATAAATAAGACCAGCTCTCTCCAACCTTATCCAATTCTCCTTGGTGGTTTTGGAGTAGTTCCATCTCCTCCAAGCCTCTACATTTTCTTGCAATTTAAACCCTAACTTAATTCTTAGCTTATGTAATTTAGTTAGCTTAGTAGTTAGTTTAGTTAGATTAGTTTTAGTTTGCAAGTGTTGGAGAGGATGACAATCTCCTTCACTTGTTGCTCTTTGTTGTATTGATGATTTGGTTGATTTTGAAGGTTGTAATTTGGATTTGATGCTTTTGGTGTTCAATGAAATTGGTAGTTTTCTTTCCCTTTACTTTTATGCTTAGTTATTGATTTATTGTTCATGTTGTTGTGTTGTATTTGTTAGTTTAATTTGCTTAGGGTATGTTGTTAGATTTAGTTTGTCTTGTTGTTCTTGAAATCCTATTCCTCTTGCCTTTGTTTTCTTTCAAAACTCCATGGATGTTGGTTTGAAGATTTTTACCTCTTTAGTCTAAACAAACTCTTGGGTTCTTGAAAGATGTATGAGGCTTTCCTCTTTGGTGATTTGACTTTCTTTTCAATTTAATGCTTTTAATCAATTTCAATTTCAAATGCTTTTAATTCCCCTCCATGTCTTCTCTTTTAATTTCAAGCCTTCTTGAATTTAGTAGTTCTAATTTATTTAAGGTTTTTAATTAGGTTTAATTAATGTCATTAAAGTTGATCACTTTCAAGCAAGCTTTAATTTGTATTTGATGCAATTAGTTTAGAAATTACGGGTTTAGAGTTTAAGTTCATTTAGAACCATTAATCGGAGCTTGTTGAGAATTGGGATTGACGACCCCAATACTTGATCGACACTTGGGATTTACAACCTCAAATCGTGGATTGAGCTCGGCAAAAACCGATTGATCGTGGAGACGAGCCGAACATCCTAAACCCAATCATTTTTTTAATTAAAGTCTCCTTTTCAACTCAAGCTTTAGCATAAATCTCAAACGAAACTAATGACTTAATGCTTTCTTAGTTTAGATTAGTGTAATTTCGATTAGCAAGAGAGTAATTAAAAACACCGACCGCCGATAATATCTATCCTCGAGAGACACGACTCGAGAAAACTTACCTCTCTACAATCGACTCCGTACTATTGCGGAGAAGATTTCTTAGAATACTAAGAATTCTTCGATCAAATTTTGGCGCCGTTGCCGGGGAAAGATTAAGGCTAATGGTGTTTTTAATTATTTCTCTTGTTATCTTAGTTGGTAGTTAATTTAGATTTTTATTTTACTTTCGATGCTCGAAATCCTTTATTGAGTGTTGTGTTTACAAGGTACTCATTCAGGAAGCCCGATGCCGCTCACCCACACTCACGATGATCAAAGGATGCCTTCACCGCTTGATTGATCCAGGCGAGGATGGCAAACTACCGAGCTATTTTGCCATACGACGACCCTTATATCCAAACTCCCAATTATCCAAACCCTTACATCCAAACTC
Source organism: Phtheirospermum japonicum (assembly GCA_014905375.1). Lineage (NCBI taxonomy): Eukaryota > Viridiplantae > Streptophyta > Magnoliopsida > Lamiales > Orobanchaceae > Phtheirospermum > Phtheirospermum japonicum. The sequence goes on along the minus strand of BMAC01000699.1, from coordinate 76,546 downwards.
CCGAGTATCCAAATCAACCCACTATAATCATTATCTCCTTTTAAAAAAAAAATGCACAATTCTTAAAATAAAATCGGCCGAAATAGAGAGCTGGATTAATTGAACCATCAGCCCAGTAGTATTTATCTTGTGCAATATAATTTTTCACTCTCCAAATTAAGCTCGTTATTACCTGTCCAGCCGTCCAAATACAACTCCACTGAAACACTAATGTTAGCTAGATTCAAAGTATAATTAAGAGAATTCAAGATAGACAAAATAACACAAGCAACAGATCGCACAGCAAGTAGGCATCTTCGCAAAGTATGAATGTCCTATTGGATGCCTAAAATTCATGACCTAAAAAGGTTAAAATTATTCACATTATGGTTTTAGTGACTTTGATCAGTGTTGCTTTTTATTACTGACAACATTATGAACCAACATTGCCTCAGGCGAAGTCAATGGAAACTTACCCCTTAACCCAAGTTAATGACAACGTCAAAATTGCTCAAGAAGGTGAAATTTAAAGATTGGATCAATTTGTATCAAGATTTTCTTCATCCTTTTAGGGATTTCAAGTAAAATAACTTATCTTCAGCAATTGTTGTTAACACCTTTTGTTTTTTGACCTGGGAGAAAACCAGTTTCTACGGGTAAGCCTCACAATCACCTAATTGAACAGGTTAGTCCTTTTTGTCATCACTTTTATTGCAACACTAGACCTTATCCCACTTTCAACCAGACTCAATGCATTTGGATTATGTATGAAAAGAAAAATAAAAATGCATGCAAAATTGTACAGATGTTGTGACTGATGTTAAAAAGGTTTGTCACAACATCACAAACCAACATTGGCTTAGACAATGCACATACCGAGATCTCTTCTCAAACGAGAGAAGGTCTCAAAATCTAATGCCTTTGTGAAGATGTCAGCAAGCCGATTGTCTGTTCCTATATGCTCAAGGCTAACTATCTTCCTCTCAACCAAGTCTCGAATAAAGTGGTACCTTATGTCAATGTGTTTAATTTGAGAATGCTGGACTGGATTTTTTGAGATGTCAATGGCGCTGGAATTGTCCAAAGCACAGTCAAAATACTACTGTGCAGACCGTAGTCCTCTATCATCTGGTTCATCCACAACAATTGTGTACACGCACTTCTAGCTGCAATGTACTAGAATTCAACTGTAGAAAGAGAATTACAATTCTATTTTTTTCTATACCAAGAGATTAGATTGTTACCCAAGAAAACACATGTAGTACTCTTTCTATCTACCACATCCCCAACCCAGTCAGAATCAGTATACCTTACAAGTTCAGTACCAATATCTTTTGTATACCACACACCTAGTTCCGTTGTACCAGCAATGTACCTAATGATTCTTTTGACTGCTTTAAAGTGTGACTCTTTTGGATTAGACTGATATCTAGCATATAAACACACACTATACATTATATCAGGTCTACTTGCTGTCAAATACAACAGACTCCCTATCATGATTCTGTACATGGTGTTATCAACACCCTTACCAACATCGTCTCTCGACAGCTTCACAGTTTTGCCTAGTGGGGTTTTTTTATGTGTTTCACTTTCTAACCCAAATTTTTTAACTAAGTTCTTATCATATTTGGTCTGAGAAAGGAAAATACCATCATCAAGCTATTTAATTTGAAGACCAAGAAAGTAAGAGAGATTACCTTCCATGCTCATCTCAAATGTGTCGGACATTCGAGTGATAAAGTCATTGACCATCTGCTCGTTAATGGATCTAAAAATAATATCATCTACATAAATCTGGACGATTAAGATGTGCTTATTGGATTTAAGGAGAAACAAAGTTTTGTCAACTTCTCCTCGTCTAAATTTCAAATAGAGCAAATGTTGAGTCAACCTTTTATACCAAGCTCGAGGAGCTTGTTTTAAACCATATAAAGCTTTCTTCAGTTTTAAAACAAAGTTAGGTTTTTGGGAATCTACAAATACCTTAGGTTGCTCAACATAGACCTATTCACTCAAGACACCATTTAAAAACGCACTCTTTATGTCCATTTGATGCAATGATATCTTCATATAACAAGCAACAGCAAGTAAAAGTCTTACCGACTCAATTCGGGAAACAGGGGCAAATATTTCATCAAAGTCAATTCCTTCAATTTGTGTATACCCTTGTGCAACTAGCCAAGCTTTGTTCCTCACAATGTTGTCTGCCTCATCGGTTTTTTTCTTAAAGATCCACTTTGTCCCAGTTATGTGAGAGTTCTCTGGACGAGGGACTAAATCCCAAACATCGTTTTTTGGCAAATTGATCCATCTCCTCTTGCATTGCCTTTATCCAGAGTTCATCCTTGAGCGCATCCTCCACACGCTTGGGCTCTTTTTTAGAAAGGTACAAAGATTCACGAATCTTAGAATAATTAGTTGATAGATATACGTACCTGACCATTTATTTGAAATTTATTTGTCGCCTTCTTGTACTCCTTTCATCTAAATCTCCGATAATTTTCCCCACGGGGTGGTTTCTCTGAATTCTGGATGGGATGTCCCTTTGATGAAGGTCAATGGGGTCAGTTGGATCTTCATCTTCTGATTCAGAATCTGATTCTGCAGCGTCTTGAGTTGATATTGATTCTGATGTTGAGTTCTCAGTACCAACATTGGTACCAACATCACTCAACTCTCTAGTTTCAGGACCTGCATCTCTGTTTTCAGTACCTGCACTATCATCTAAAGGAAGGGTAACATTATCTTGAGGATTTTGATCATAAATCAGATCATTATCCTCGGTAGGTTTATCTCCACTCGTTAGATCATCGAACTTGACATTAACAGACTAAAACATGCTTCGAGTTCTAAGGTTAAACAACCTATATGCATGACTATTTTGGAAATAGCCCATGAAGATGCACTTGTCACTTTTTGAATCTAGTTTAACTAGATGATTTCTATCATTGAGCACATAGCAAATACATCCAAAAACATGAAAATAGCTCAAGTTCGGTTTTTTACCCATTAACAACTCATACGGAGTTGCACATGACCCTGGTCTAAAATAAGTTCTATTTATAATATGACATGCAGTATTCATAACTTCAGCCCAAAATCTTTTTGCAATGCCATAAGAAATGAGCATAGTTGTAGTCATCTCAACAAGAGATCTATTTTTATGTTCAGCTATGCCATTTTGTTGGGGGGTAATAGGTGTAAAAAACTCATGACTAATACCTTCTGAAGTGCAGTATTTAGAGAAAGATGCATTTTCAAATTCTTTTCCGTGATTAGTTCTAATCCTACTAATGTTCACATAAAATCTTACACACAGCCTCTTTGCAAGTTTTTTAAAAGCTTCAAAAGTTTCAGATTTTTCTTTTCAAAACTATATCCAAGTGAAACGAGAGAAATCATCTACAATAACTAAAATGTACCTCTTCCCACCTACGCTCTCGACTTCAAGTGGTCCCATAAGGTCCATATGAAGGAGTTCAAAGTAAGATGATGTAATGAGACTTTGCTGAACTGGATGTGGCACCCTGACCTGCTTTCCTTTTTAGCATGCCTCGCACACAGGAATGATCTTGGTGTTGAGCTTAGGTAGCCCATTCACAGCTTCTTATTTGGCCAATCTGTCCATCATCTTGTAGTTGGCATGCCCAAACTTTTGATGCCATACCTCAGCATCAGTTAATTGAGACATCTTGCAAAAGGCATCACTTTGATTTGATAGCAGTTATCAGAAGTCCTTTGACTAATGAGAATACAAGATCCATTCTCCTCATAGACTTCACACTTCTCACGGTTGAATTTGACACTAATACCTCCGTCGCACAGTTGACTTGTGCTTATCAAATTTGCAGTAAGTCCTTCTACCAGCAACACATTTTCCAGGGTTACAACGCTGGGAACATGGAGAGTTCCTTGACCAACTATTTGGCCATTTGCGCCTCCACCGTACTTTACCTTTCCACCTCGAAATCCGATAATGTTGGAAAGTAGCTCCTCTGACCCAGTCATATGCTTCGAGCATCCACTATCGAAATACCAGGCTTCAGGGACGTGGGACTTCAGGGAGGTATGGATTATATTGCACCATGATGTTATTTTTCTTGACCCACACTTGTTTGAACCTGGTGTTGGTATTGATGTTGGTAACATGGGAACCAACATGAGATCTAGCTGCCACCTTTGTTCTCTGAAAGTGTCTTCTTTTGCCAATAATCTTCCAGCAAAATGGTCGAATGTGACCTGGCTCGCCACAATGATGGCACACGAACTGTCTCCTCCTCTTCTTGTGTCGTTTGGGCTATTTTTGTTCTTGACTTGAGGACTGTGATGGCTGATTCGGTTTATATCCAATTCCATGCTTTGAGGTTTTTGGGAAACTCATCTCCAAGATTTCGTCGAGCTTTGCCTTACCCTTATTCAGATTTGTGATGGTTCCTTGAACCCTCTACAGCTCAGTTTTCACCTTTTCTAGCTCAGCATCTTTCTTGGTGAGTGATGATTCCAATCGGACAATAATGTCAATTTGATCACTCTTTTCCTTGGTCAGTTTCTCAACCTTTTTCATGAGATCCTTGACCTTGAGTACCTGTTTTCCCTAACTGGCAAACAGTTGCTTATGCTCAACACTCAACTGCTCGTACTCTTCAAGATAATCAATAGTCTTTGCATTCAGGCATACGATGTTGGTTGCGAGGTTACCAACATGGACGTTATCATCCCACACAATATTAGTAAATAGAGATGGAACAGGTTCAGGTGAGTCGGAATCATTGACATCCTCAGTGAAGTCCGTGGCAACCATGCTCTTTTCCTAAGAGTGTTAGCACATTCATTCTTGTAGTGTCTTCAGTCCTTACATTCATGGCATTGTACCTCACTGAGTGGTTTAGGGGAGTTGGATGCATTGGGTATTGACAATGTGTACTGAGATCTGGGAAGAGCGCGTCCAGTGAACTTTAGTGCAGACACCGGTGGTTTGGTCTTTGTGTTTGATCCTCCCATGCTGTTCTTTTTCTTTAGAAAATTATTAAAACATTGGGTTACGAAGGACATTTCGTCTTCCTCAAGAGTAGTGGACTCTATTTTTTTTTAAATTCCATTCATGTCAAATTCCTCATCATCTTCATCGTTGTCAAAGCTAGCATTAGACGAAAGAGCAACATTCTTGTCTTTTGAGTTGGAACCAAGGTGTTCCATCTCATATTGCTTGGGGTTTCCAACTAAGGTGATAAATTCTATATCATCAACATCTTTGGATTCTTGTATTGCAACCACCTTCATATTATATTTCTTTGTAATGGATCTCAGTATTTTCCCATAAGACGCGAGTTAGTTATTGATTCTCCAAGCTCTCTACACTCGCTTGTAACATCAGAGAGTCTCATGGCGTAGTCCATGATAGACTCCTTTTCGCCCATTCTCATATTCTCGAAGGTGGACATCAGCATTCTGAGCCTTGATCTCTTTACGCTCTAGGTCCCTTCACACACCCTTTGGAGTGCATCCCTTGCATACTTTTCTGAGTGGCAATTCTTGATGACTCTGTATTAACTTGCATCAACATATCCACACAAGGTGTTGATGCATTTGGAATTCCAGTTTGCATTAGCTATTTCGTCAGCAGTCCAATCTTCCTCTTTCTTATCGATGGTATCACCCTCACCGTCAGTGACACGTGGCTTTTCCCATCCAATTAGAACGGTTCTCCATGCACGTTCGTCAATGCTCTTTAAGTGCCACCGCATCCTTTGTTTCCAAAGGGAATAGTTATCCCCATTGAGGATCGGAGGCCTTGGGTTGCCTTGAGCATCCATAGCACCTAAAAATAAGGATCAGTACTTAAAAGGTTAAGTAACCTGCTCTGATACCAATTGTAGAATTTGAAGGTCTATGTTTTGAAAATAAGTATCAGTTTGTGATGTTGTTATCAATGTTAGCCAACACTAGTTAACAACATCAACCAGAGTTAATCGAAAATTATGTAGCAAAAATTAAATTAAGAACACAGCAAATTTAAATTCAGTTCACAAATAAAAGTACTTGTGAACTTGGGTGTACAAACCCGAAAACTATATTACTTTCTTTTTCGATCAATACAAAAATATGAAGTAATATATGAAAACTAAAATATCAAAAAAAACTTGATACTAAATACTTGTCGCCGTGATGACAAGATCTTCTCCGTTGGTTATGCAACTTCAAAGAACTTAATAATTTCGAACAATGGCTCCAAGTAGTCTTCACTTCTTTTCCTTGCTGTGCGTCTTGTGTTGCGTCTTCTCTCTCAAAAATCCGTGCGTCAAAAGTGATTCCAAACTTTAGGATTCTCTTGTCTTAAATAGACTATCCAAGAATTCTAAACTTGGTAAATAAGTAAAACAAATCATAAACATAATATATGAAACTAAATAAAGTCAACTAGGAAACAAATAAAGTTAAAATTTTAGTTCCCTAACTTATTTTGTGCCCAAAAAAGGCAAATAACAAAATAGGAGTTATTACCAAAAATAAATTTCTCAACAGAAAGATTTAGATCTACAGCCAGTGAACCACTCGCAGATCATTGATAGAACGAAAGAGGATGGCTTAAGCTAGGCAAATTATTAATTCTAAAATAGTTTCACAAATTCAAGATCCGGAGCTTATATTCTATGGATGTGATTCTGGGGTAGTTGGTTTTGGTAAAAATGACGTGTTCTGAAACTTTAGTGACATAGAGATTTCATAATTCGCCTGTGACAATGTAAAATCGTAGAATTTACAGTCATCTCATCATAGTTCTGTGTTTTGACTGCTTTTGTTCTTGCAATTTTAACATTTTCTGTCTCCTTTCTGCTAAAAGATCACCGACGTGTTCTCGGGTCCTTGTGGATGCAGAATGCACACATGATAGCTCGATTAAACACCTCCAGAAGTTTCAACAATGGGGCTCGACAACACTTTCACGTCGTGAACTGGATGCTGACAGGACTGATGACGTGACTGTTCAGGTTCACATCTTTTTTTTTTGTGTGTGTGTGTATACATTTATGTTACATATTGCTAATTTTTTGATAAAATTATTTTGTAATGAATAATGAAAATAAAATATGTTATTTCAATATCAGTTGATATGAATATGCGTGTAAAAATAACAAAATTATCATTGATCTATATGTGTGTGTGTAATAATTGATATAAAGGCATATATCAACAAACTTTTAAAGTCTATTGTGTTTTACTTAACCTCTAAAACTTTACAATGATTTTGTTACAATAAATTTTAATGTTTAGGGTCCAGTAAAACAAGCAAAAAAAAAAAAAAGGAATTACGAGATTACTGTGGTAAGTCATGCCACTGTCCTATATTTTCATTCACTAAGTAAATGTGTTTTTTTCCATTCCATTTAAAATCGTTAACCAATGGATTCAGATTGCTCAAAGTTGGGGTATGTGTTGTCTACAGCACATACAGATGCCTTTATTTTCAAAGTTTCTTCAAACTTTTTGAATCCTTTCATTTTTCTACTTATTACGTTTTGTATTTATTTGTCTTGTGACGAATAGCTTGACTGTTGCTCAGAACGAAGATGTGGTAGAGCAGTTCCTTTCAAAACTTGTATCCGCCAGTAGGTTTTTCTGTGCTTTTACCCGTGTGTTGGGTCTATGGATTTGAATAAATAGCCATACAAGAATAGTATCAATTAATATTAATAAAATGAAAATTGTATGTGTCTGCTTTATTTGGATTAGAGCAACTCGGTGATCAGGTAATATTTAGCCTAATTAGAAAAAAGCTAGTCTTTTCTTTTCTTTTTCCCTATAAGCTCTCATCTTAGTTGTGAAAAACATTATATTGTATGCACTCTTATATTGTTGTTTAAGCAAATACTGTTTGTAGAAATAAGGAAAGCTTTATTTATTGTTGTATTTAAAAAAATAATCATTTTTTTGTTTATTTTCTTAGTTTTTATGTGGTTCCACTTGCAGCACTAGGATTTAATGCATGACTCTATGTTAACTAAAATGAAGTTATTTTGATTTTGTTGTGTCTGCAGAGTTGCTGGGGACAAAAAGCTGCGATGTGATCCGCTCACATCAGCAACGAGTGGGCTTTTTGTTGCCAAGATCACAAGGTTTCTTATGAAATGGGAGTGGTCGGTGATATTCATCTAGCTGAAGATCATACGAGGTTTATAAATTATTATAAATTTGTTTTAGAAAAAATATTCATGTATCGAAGATATCGGTTGCACTAGTTTGTTAAAAATTTTGAGAGTAGCAAGGATAAGATTTGAGATTGTGGGGATGATTTGGGGACCAGAATGATTCGAGTAAATAAATTATTCGAAAATATTCATAAATACCGTTTTGGTATGTGACACTTTGCAGAACGGTATCTGAAAGTTATACTAGAGATTAACATACATCATCTAATAATAACTCTAAAGATTAACATACATATATCATGGTATGTATCATATTTTATGTCATTAACTTTTTGTATATCATCGTGACATTGGGCTTCTCGAATTACATTTAGGTGACACCAAGTATAATATTTATCACCTCATCCTATTGAGAATATAGTAAGTTCGTGCTAATGAGAATAAATCTTGTTGTCTAGGTGTTAATTCTTTTGTTGTTGAGTTCCAAACAAAGTTTTAAGGAAATTCAACATAAGTCTACTTTCGGATATTTTTTATTTGCCTCGGACCAACCTAAAAACATGCTATGAGGTGTTGATTTGCATTCCATTACCGCGTCAAACTGATCATTATCATCATACAATATATTATACTTTCTTGAAAGATGAAAATCTAAACGCATGATAGGTGTAGTTTTATACTGTATTTGATAATCTAATATTCTCCATGCTGCTTCGCATGGAAAATGTATTTGAAGCTTCGTCGATTTATCCTTATAATTTATTTAAACAAATTTGATTATTCTTTATATCACTATTTTTACTTCATTTCAATTGAAATGTTTTATTACAATAATATTTTGTTGGGATGTATATTGGATATTATGAAAATTTTATTTCTATTTATTTAATTTTTTAGCAGAAATAAATATACAAAGTATATTTTTATTTTAACTCTTTGTGTTAAATCGGGCACAAAATTCTTTAAACCTATTCAATTTGATAGGCCCAAACCATTGAGCCCAGCCCAAGATCTAGGCCCAAATACTGAGCCCAAGCCCAATAATCCAAACCGCCTTATCACTCCTTAGTAATGTTGAAAGCCTCGTCAGTCATTAATTCTTCAATTTGATCAGTTAAGCACTCAAGCCAACATAGAGGCTTTCTTTCATTTCCACTACAGCCGTCTTATGGCTGCTAAATTCGTCGGCGTGACAAAAACCAACCATCGGATCATAACCAAGTTTACACCATGTAAAGCCAGGTTGATAAGGTTTCTAACGCCACCTCTCGATTGATAATCGAAGCTGTGGATCATCGGCAAAACACTGGCAAAGTTTCTGCCTTCTGCCACATCTTGCGACCGGCACCGCCGAACTTTGACGGCTATTTTCCGGCAAACAGTAGTTCCAAAGTTGTAGTTTAATATATTAGATTATTCGTATTGACAAGTAATATTTAATTATATAGTTAGTTTAACGAACCAGTGTTGGAGAAGTCTTGATGGGGCCACAAACGTCGCTCGCCATTAATCGCACGTTTCGACCTTTGGACTGTCGGAATTTAATGAATTTTATATTAACTGGAAGCCCTTCTCTTGAGAAACTTTTTGATGGTCTTGAATTTTAGTTTCGATCATTACTTCTGACTGTCTGTGTAATTGTGTACGATGTGTGTATGTCTTTGTACGACATATGTGCGTGTGTGATATATCGAGAATTTAATGAGTGTTTTGGTGACGTTTGATGTTGCGGTGGTTGCCGGAGAGGGTCTGGGCCGATGAGGGGAGGACAGAGGCATGGCAGGATGTTTTTAGAAAGTTTTGGGGCTAAAATAAAATAGGTCAAAAGTTAAGGGATATGCTTTTGAGAATTAGATAGAGTTTTGGACCCAATTGAAGATTTTAAAACCTTCAATTTGACCCCTCAAAGTTTTAATTTAGTCCTCCTAAATTCATTTTTGGTTTGTTTTGAATTGACCCCAATCAGAGTATTCAAAACGTCAGATTGACCCCACAAACTTCTCAAAGTTCTGAAAAATCTCATTTTGACCCTCAATTACTTTATTAATTTTTCAAAACCGTACAACTTCCTTATTTTTGAGCCGAAATGGGTCAAACGACTTCCAAATGATTTCAAATCCGAACCATAGCTTTGTTATAACATCCTCCTACGTAATATGTATCAAAATTCCAAATTTACCCTTTGAACTCCAAATTTCAAGAATTGAGACCCGAACGTTCTTATTATCATATTCCGCATTGTAGATTATTAGTTTCACTTCCAAGTGTCTTAGGATCTTATATATTACATTATTATATATTATATTTATAATTTTTATAATTATATTATATTTTAGGACTCATTATAGCTTTTATTCGGAAGTGACGAGGCCTTTCATGTACTGGTCGGAAACCTCGTAAAGCCATTGTAGCATATGCTTGATTTTTGAAAGAATTTAAAAAAAGGTGAGTAAAACTTTCTTAATTGGGAATTTTGAATATTTTCAAATCATAATGTATTGTTTGTGCTTATCTATGAGTAAAATATTTTTAACTGGAAACTTTGAGATTTTCCAAATCAGAAAGCACTTGTTCCTTGAACATATTTTTCTACTTGTATAAGCATTGTGAGAAATAGTAATTTGAGGAAAAATATGCAAGTATGCATTGACCTTGTGCGTGTGCTTTATCATAAGTTCAGTTATATGATTTTTATCAAAGGTATCATTTGAAGTCTATTGTTACTGTCAACTATTATTGTTTGTCAACTGTTATTGTCTGTCAGGCACGAGTAGTTTGGGCAATCAATCGAGCAGGCTACCTCTGGTTCTTGCTTGACTACTCTTGGTACCTATTCCCATTTTTCCTGGTCAGGTCGGAGACGATGACAGGATTTGGGTCGTAGATTAGGTATATTCCAGAATATGGCGTACCCTAGGTTTGAATCCCATAGCTAATGGGAGGGATAAGGCGACTGAGGCTTCGGCCCATTAGTCATCTTTCATGGTGAGTGAAAACGTGTGGGTTGATATTTGATCGACGTCGATTCTTTGTTTATGTGAGTTAATCTGGCTCGAAAGCTAAGTGATACGTGTGGGAGCCACCTCTAGGGTCCTTCGGGAGCTAAGTGCTACGCGCGGGAGTAACCTCTAGAGTTCCATACCCGGATACTCACTAATCGGACTGACTGTTTTAAAACGAGATAGATTTTTCTGTCTGTTCAATTGTTAACTGTTTCAATTGATTTTTTGAAAATAAGTTAGTATTACTTGTGTATTTTCAATACGGTAATTGGTTAAGTTTTGGAAAAATCTATTATTTAATCTTTCTAAAATATTTTAATTTTGATTAAAATACTAAAGTCATAATTTGATTGAATTATGTTTTTGTTACTGACTAAAGTTTTGTTACACGCATGAAAATAGTTTTACACACCAAGTGCTTTGATTATTTTATGAAATTTATTTTCTAAACTCTTGTCAATTTTATATTTAAAAGAAATTTTGCATATTCATTTTTGTCCCTCACTGAGCTCTTTTAGCTCACGCTCTCTTTTGTTTTAAACCCAAACTCTCCATATATCGATATTATGAGAGTGACCCTAATCTTGATCGTTCCGGTGAAGAGTGGATCATTGGCTAGGGTTACCTCTTATCAGTTTAATTCTTGTTTGTATAAAGTTTAGTTTTATCGAGTCTATCAATACACCATGTTTTAACGAACAGAAGGTCAGAGTTTGTTTATTTGTTTATTTAAATTAGTATTAAGGTAGTATTTTATTTGGGGCGTTAGAGTTGTGGTATCGAGCTTGAGTGCAATGGAGTTGCACTTAAGCGTACCCAGGATAGGGTCTTTGGCCTGTGATTAGAATGTCACTACCATTTTGGACTTGAGAATTAGAATATTAGTAATGACTTTGGAAGAGTAAGGAGTAACTACCAACTTATGTCGATTAGATAGTATGTTGACGTGAGAATTTTTCATCTTTAGATTGTCAAACCTGAACATTAATTCTTTTACTACGTAACCTCCGCCTCCTTCTAATTTCAACACTTGTCTGAGTTCTTGTTTATCTTGAAGAGTTGTTCTTATTCCAAGAGACTAACCTTTACATTACTTATAAGTGATCATCAACTTCCTTGAAATTTAGATTTTTGCGTTACTTTTCTCTTCTCGCGAATCTCAAGAGGAAGCTTGATTAGCTAAGAAATTCCTAAACCTTGATGTTCTAATGAGAGTCCAGACTCAACTACCAATTTTAAAACAGTTAGAGACCTACCAAATTCAAAAGTTTCGTTAAGAAAGTGTAACAAGTGAACTTGAATTTGTCACTGATGCTCATTATTAAGATGAAACATTTGAAAAACTGAAGAGAAAAGTCAACGAGTAGAGATCTTCAACATCACAAAGGGTTTAATTAACGAAAGAGTTGAATAATTAAGAGGTGATGCATGTACGGATAAAATTACGAACACTGCTTTGACATGGAAGGAAGTCATGTGAGCTCGTTTTTGTCTAACCAAAGGATGATGTGCGACTTTTGCGTGGAGGAGATAAACCATTAGATGATGCACGATATGATTATGAACAATCTCAAGTCATCATTATTCAAGAGAATAAAGGGAAGAAAGTTTATAAGACAACCCCATGAGGCTCGACGATCGAAAGAAATGCAACAAGGAGCATCAAAGAAGATTAAAATTGAAAAACTAGATATATGTTATCATAAGGCTGACGCAAGCTAGAGGATACTCTAGATATGGCACAGTCAACATCAAAGAAGAGAATAGTCCCCGAGCTATACGAGGAGACCTCTAGTACGTAAGTCACTATTTAAGTTTTAGTTATCACTAATTATTCAAGGATTTATGATCTACTAATTTAGGATTTTCATCTTGATGATTATATTAATGTTTCACTATCAGTGTTATATCTTGTCTAGTGGAACTTTAATTCAGTTTCATTCAAAATGGCTATTCCATTTACACATTCATTTTGAGTTTATATACTTTGTATTCAACCTTCATTCAAAATAGAGTTATTGCACATGATACCTTGCCATTATCAACCTATTATTTATTTTATTATCCTACTAGACAAGCGATTATTTATTACTTCATTCTTTACTTTTGAGATAATATCGATCACCCATTTCTTTTACATAAATTGGTTTATTACTTATTGATCATTTTAACTTTGTTCCATTTCCTTTGAGTAACCAAGAAGCGTGATCTTTTCTACTTACCCGACTACTACAGAAATAGGCTATTACAACGGCTAATCTATGACGGTTGTCAAATAACCGTTGTAATAGAGCAGTCCGGTAAATACTACAACAGTTAAAATTATAACCGTTGTAAATAGTCTACTACTACAACGAGTATGTGACAACCGTTATAAAAGTCCGTAGTAAAATATATTTAATCGGTATACTACGACGGTTTCTTTACAACCGTCGTAGATACACGTCGTAAATTATAATTAGTTTAATTAAGTTAACTCAGCTTCTAATTAAATATTATATTAAACATTAGTGAAAAATTAAACACCCGTATATTAACCCTAACCCAAAAACCCACGTCCCTCGTCCTCCCACCACATCCAAAACCCACGCTCTAGAGTTCTCCCTCCCGCCACATCCAAAGTCGAGTTTGATGTGGCCAACACCACCCCCACCGGTGGCAGTCTTCGGCGACCACCAACAGCAGTCCAGCGACTTAGCCCAACCAACACTCAAAAAGTTCCAACAGCGTGACCTAAGGTGTGTTTCTATCTTCGATTTTTTAATTCGAATTTCATAATAAGTTGTTGATTTACATAGTTGTTGGTGTGACTTACATTGAATCGATTCAATTTCGCATTGTGTGCTCTATGCCGACTATGAATTTGGGGGTTAGGGTTTTATTCTGCTCGACGCTGGTTCTCCCTATTTCTGCATCTTTCTTATTTTTTTTCTTTTGTGGATTTTGGTATTGTTGCTTGATGATGATTAATTTTCTTTGACCACACCGAAAAGAGGCTTATGTGTTTTTATAATTCCTGATTTTTTTTTTTACAATTGTGAAAGATTTTTTTGTTTCGTTTTGAATTTGCTTGGCTATGGCTTTATGGGTCTCTTCTCAAGTCCCATATTCTCCGCTCTGCCATTTAGTTGTAATAAAATACTTTTTGCAAAACCCTAAATGTAACTGAAATTGATCTGTAAAATATTGAAGAACTTTTAATTTCATTTTATTAATTCCTCGTGTTCTTTTTATACATTAGTATGCTGTCATTTCTTTTCCTTTGAGATTTTTTCATAGACTTATTTTTTTAGATTTTTAGATAACAACATTGTTAGGTCTCATGCATCAGCAGAAAGTCAGATCAATGTTAAAAGATGAAGGCTCTTCTAGGTCGATTTGAACTGAATTGCAAATGTTGTTTATGGTGTTAAAATTTATCTGAGATTATATATTAGTTTTCTCATGTGGAAAAACATTGGACTTTTGAGGTATAGAACATTAGTGCATTTGATTTATAACCATAATTTTTGAAAGAATTAAAAATAAATTATAAGACAATTATGAAAAAAATCCAGAAGTTACTATTCGGTTTTAACTAAAAGTTGATGTGATTTTCATCCATTTGAACTTCAAAAAGTTTTAAAAACCGATGGTTTTGATTTCAAATCACCACTCAAGTCTTCATTTGTATAAAACACCCCTTCAGCCTCGTCTCCTAGAACAACATATACGCCTCAATCGCCTTATTCGCCGCACTCAACCCCTCAATCATCGTGTTATAGCATGTCGAATCGGGCACACCCCTGTTCGCCTTAAACATCTCGAATACCTTATCAGCCTCAAACATACTCCCAGCCTTCACAAGCCCGTATATCATCATCACGTACGTGATTGCATTCGGCTTCAGCCCCTGTTTCTGCATCTCCTGTTAAAATAGGGGAAAACTTATTAAATTTCAGAACACGGCAAAGCTCGTTTATCAAAATCCCGTACGTCACCACATTCGGTGTGCATTTCAGGTCCTTCATTGAGTTCCAGCACACGAGGGCCTTGTCGATCTCCTCGGATTATTAATTATATTGATGATGTCTAATTTTGATGGTGTAATTAACATTTTCTTTTAAAAGATCAGGAACATGTCTACTCCTCCGAGGTCTTCTTTCATTTCCCCATCACAGTTTACGTCTCCGAAGCTTAGAAAAAACACACGATGTAAAGACATGGC
Organism: Phtheirospermum japonicum; assembly: GCA_014905375.1. Lineage (NCBI taxonomy): Eukaryota > Viridiplantae > Streptophyta > Magnoliopsida > Lamiales > Orobanchaceae > Phtheirospermum > Phtheirospermum japonicum. Next base: position 61,208 of record BMAC01000699.1, on the reverse strand, counting down.
CAAACAACGTGTATATGGGAGTAAGATGCCGCTCGATATCGACCCTCGCACCGGGAAAGTTCTAAGGACTCAGGAAACTAAGTTCAGCACTTATCCTGGGAAATTGGCTAGGGAACACGTCTCTATTTTACATGACGAGTGGGTTGATGTGCCGAGTTCTGATAAGTAGCTTATTTGGCAGGATGTTTTGGTATTTCCACAAAACTCTAATGTTTAAGTTTCTGGTGTTTCATGCATTTTACTGTCCGCTCAATAGTTTATTTAATTTAGCACGTGTAATATAGTCATAAGTMCTATCTCACTAAAGAAAGYTTATTCACTAAATATTCAACTTCAATTATTGATGCAGAGTACGTTCAATATTAGCAACGACGATAAGACACGAAAGAAGACACTTATATCGRTGTGCAAYAAATGGAGGCAATTTAAGTCATATTTGACGACCRTCTGGGTTTTGGGGAAATACAAGCACAAGTCACCTTGTAAGAAGTATAATATCTCCGAGGATGATTGGAACGAATTCAAAAAGAGTCGATTGCACCCATCTTGGTCGGAAAGTTTGGATTATATTTTTTAAAATCAAAAATATTACTACTCCTTCGGTCCCAACATAAGAGTCGTTTTGTGCTTCTTATATTGTCCTTTTCAAAATAGTTAATCTTTCAGTAAAAATTTCAAATACCCTTATAGTGATTTCAAAATTAAGGTTTCATTATTTTGTAAATATAGTTATGACAGATTTATTTTAGAATTAAATATATATTTTAGAAAATTCCATTGAATCAACATATTTATATTATGCAGACAGATTTTATATTTATGACACAAATATTAACCATATGAATTTTCATAAAATTACAAATATAAAATTAGAAAAAGTTAATATTTTCAATATACAACTATACATATATTACTTTTAGCCGTTCAAGCGAATCGACTAAGTTCTAGTTGTAAATATGCTTAGGAGAATGAAAAAGTACTTTTCTTATTAACTCTAGTCATCACATTTGCAATAAAAAACTGTATAGTTGTTTTAAGTCGTTCAAAAGAATCTGATTTGTGTATTCTTTTTCTTTTTTTTTTTCCTTTCCAAGTTTCTTCCTTCTTTCACTTTACTATTTATAGAAATTTGCATATCTAAATTTAGTGAAAATATTACAAAGTATATGGGTATACTAACAAACATGCATATGAGATGATTTGTTAAAATTTTTCATGATCATTTGTACTACTTCAACTGAGTTGTACTTGTAATTGGTTCTAAGCCAAATCATTGAATAAAAAATAAAACCAATGATGGCAAAAACGAGAAGCATGACTTGCATAATGGGAAAAATGGGGATTTCAACAAATTGAGACCAACAGAGGACTGGATGATCATGGAGCCTTATTTAGAGGTCTGGAAGAAGAACAGCTATATGATATACGAAAGCTAGCGAATAGGATTTCAAAAGGTATATTGGACCTGCTTGGTTGAGCTGATTCAAACAGCTGATAGTGGATAACTGATAACTGATAGCTGATAGCTGATTTTCAATTAGTACTTGGTAAATTAGTTGATTAAAGTAATTGATTGAAGGTTAATTTACCAATATAGACATGATTACAAAATATAAAATATTATACATAAAAAATAAATAAAAATATAAAGAATAAAAGAAATAAAATTATAATAATTAATGAATACTTGCCGAAAGATTATTTAAAAAAAAAAGATAAATACTTGAAAAATAATTAAAGAATAATTATAATAATAAATTAAACTTTAATTATGACTAATAAAAATATTTTCGTAAAATATAAAGTAATATATTAGTTTATAAATAATATATTTTTTACAATATAAAAGGATAAAAAAAACGTTTTTACCAAATAATGTAGGAGCTTATTAGAAAAAGCTATGATTTGTAGCTTTTTCTGAACAAGAGCTTATTAGGTAGAATAAGCTATCAGGAGCTTATTCATTGTTCTTACCAAGCAACCTAAAAGAGCTTATTGTGATGGAATAAGCTGTAAGCACTTTCAATAAACTCAACCAAGCAGGACCATTGTCTAACTAAAATGACATACGACCCCATGTGAGGTCTTTTCACCATTTCTAAGGCATAGTGAAGGCATTTTAATGGCAGAAGGAAGCATGTCTAGCTTCCTCCAATATTGCAAGTTTAAGGTAGATATACATTATGATCCTACCATTTCAAGCTTGCTGTTTGTATAAAATGATTGAGAGTAACGTAGATATCTCATGGCATTGTAAAACCAATCGTATTGTTTAGATAAATTCATTGTACTTGAAATAAATAAAGTAGCTGCTAGGTTCATTACATGGTAGATAAATAATACTCCATATGGTATTTGAAAGGGAGATAGACGACATAATTAACTTGAAAGAAGATAGATTCCACGAGAATAGAAGGAAGTGCATTCCTGGGGATTCAGGTGAAACTCAAAGGACTTATCGACCCAGCTGCCAAGTTCCAGATTAACATCATCTCTCAGTTTTTACTTAAGCGCTGAATATTTCCTTCGTAGTACCCACAGTTCATGTCCGTAGCCGCTTTCTTGCCTTCTCTGCAACCTGCTCGAGTATTTGTCCATCAATTTCTGCTTATCCTTTTTGCATGTGCGTTTTCAGTTTGTTGGGGATTTGGATATTTGGAAGGTTATTTTTGGTAACTTTGGTCCATTATTCCAAATAAAGAAAGTTCGTTGTTTTCAAAAACGAGCTTCATATTCTTAATCTACGTTGCGAGTAGATGAACGTGGTATATTTACTTTCAAAAATCCATGTTGGGATGAGTGAGTAATCAATGTTCAAAGTTGGACATTTAAGAAGTAAATATGGAAGTTGAAGAGGGAGTGGGATTTCCATTTGGTATATGGAAAGTCCCACATAGGAAGGAGACCCATTTGTGAATGGCTTTATTAAATGAACTGAAATGGGTATTGGTTACAAGTTGAGTGGGGTGGGGAACCCCCC
>BMAC01000699.1:38702-58176 GCA_014905375.1 Phtheirospermum japonicum | reverse complement strand
CGGGCCCATGACCCGAGGCCCGCGGCCCGAGACCGCGCACGTGGTTCGTGGTTCGTATAGTCTAGCTGGGCCTGGGCTTACGTTTTGGACCAATTCCAGAATGTTCCAGTCTTTCTTAGAGAGAAAGAATAGGAGTCTGACTTGTATAGGAATCCTAATTCCTGGTGTTAATCCTCCCTTAATTATAGGTCCTCTTACAACTATAAATACCCCCCTCCTGCAGTGTATTTTAGCATTCGAAAATCATAAGCATCTCACAATTTTCATAATTGCCGCACGCATCATATAGTCTTGCAATTTGGGTTTTGCTCAGTTGTCTGCCCAGTTCTCGTTCGCCAGGTTGCCTGGGTCGACTGCTCCGCCCAGCTCCGTTCGTCATTGTATCTTGGGAGATTCATTGCCATTCAACCGGGAGCACGTAGTCCTAGGCAATAAGAATCTTAAAGAAAGAGTTCGCTCGCCTCGACATCTTTCGTTTGTTTTTATTTATTTATTTTGTTCTTGTTGTTTGCTGTTTTCTATTAATTTGAATTATCCCCCGCTGTTATCCCAAGTTTACTGATGTATTATCAATAGTTTAAGATTCTTATTTGTAATTTGAATTAATGGATACCACGTCTGCAACGAACAATACGACGCTGCCTGCTTCGACCTCTTCGACTACGCCTGCAATTATGAACTCCACGATGCCCTCCTTCAGCACTGGACCATCCGGTCCGTTCACCAGCGGTCCCTCGCAGTCCGCACCTTTTACCTTTGGTACCGGCTCCGACTCAATCCCCTTCGGTTCTGCGATTCCCGCCACCGTTGCTGCACATGCCGAACGCCCTGAGAAATTCAATGGTCATAACTTTAAAACTTGTCAACAAAAGATGGGTTTTTACCTAACTACTTTGAATTTGTCTCGATTTTTGATCGAGGATGCACCTGTTGTGAGTGCTGACGATACGAGTTTCGATCGTAAAGTCGCCCTTGATGCGTGGACACAAGGGGACTATCTATGCAGGCATTATATTCTGAATGGATTGGACAATGCTCTGTATGGGGTTTATAGTTCGGTGAAGAGTACCGCGAAAGAACTATGGACGTCCCTGGAAAATAAGTACAAGGTGGATGACGTCGGCACTAAGAATCTTATTGTCGGACGGTTCTTGGAGTTTATCATGGTTGATTCGAAAACTGTGATGAGTCAACTCCAAGAGTTGCAAATGATTTTTCAAAGCATACATGCTGAAGGTATGCACGTGTGTGAAAACTTCCAAGTGATGGCTATTGTTGAGAAGCTACCACCGAGTTGGAGAGATTTCAAGTACTATCTCAAGCACAAGTCAAAGCAAATGACTTTGGAGAAGCTAATTGTTAAGCTGCGTGTCGAGGAAGGTAATAGACAGTCCACGACGAAGCATAACAAGACCTCGATGATGGAGGCAAAAGCTCACTTGGCGGAAGCTGATTCTGGAAAAAAGCGCAAGCACCAAGGCCAAGGAAAAGTCAAATTGAATTAGAAGAAGGCCAAGAAGTTCGAAGGCAACTGCTACAACTGTGGTAAGCCTCGACACACGAAGAAAGATTGCCGAAAACCACGCAAGGACAATCGGAATGCAGCAAACATCATCACTGAAGAGATGTCCGAGCTAGATCTTTGTGCGGTTGTTATGGAGGCTAACTTGGTTTATAATCCAAGAGAGTGGTTCATAGATACTGGAGCTACTTGTCACGTTTGCTCTGATCGAGAGGTATTTTCTGACTATACCCCTGTTTCTGAGAGGAGCCTCCATATGGGTAACTCGTCGACTACTGAAGTTGCTGGAGTTGGTAAGGTGCTGCTGAAGATGACGTCTGGTCTAGAATTAACTTTGAAGGATGTGCTGCATGTTCCTGATATTAGGAATAATCTTGTTTCTGGGTCCCTGCTTGTCTAGCATGGGTTTAGACTAGTTTTTGAGTCTGGTCAAGTTGTTCTCACTAAGAGTGGGAAGTTTCTAGCTAAAGGTCACCTTGAGAAGTGACTTTTTAAGTTGAATGTAATGGCTAAACGCCCAGTTATTAATAATAAAGTTATTGCTTCTTCATATGTTGTTGAGTCATGTGATTTGTGGCATGTTAGACTTGGACACGTCAACATGAAATCAATTAAGAAATTGGTAAAGGCGAATTTACTAAACAACATAAAGTTTGACTCAAAACACAAGTGTGAAATTTGTGTTGAAGCTAAAATGAAAAAAGCTTCTTTTAATTCGATTGAAAGAAGTTCGGCTCCTCTAGAGCTAATTCACACTGATATTTGTGATATGAAATTTGTGCAAACTAGAGGTGGTAAAAAGTATTTCATTACTTTTATTGATGACTGCACAAGGTTTTGCCATGTTTACTTATTAAGTGGCAAGGATGAAGCAATTGATGCGTTTAAAATCTTCAAGAATGAAGTTGAAAATCAAGTGAACTCTCGAATTAAGGCAATTCGAAGTGATCGAGGTGGAGAGTATGTTTCTCCATTCCAAGAGCTGTGTGCTGAATACGGTATTATTCATCAAACGACTGCTCCCTATACACCTCAATCAAATGGCGTTGCCGAACGCAAAAATCAAACTTTGAAGGAGATGATGAATGTCCTCCTTATTAGTTCAGGGCTACCCCCTAACATGTGGGGGGAGGCGATCCCCTCTTCCAATTACATATTGAATCGGTTACCCCACACGGGAAGAGATAAGACTCCATATGAACTATGGAAAGGTAAGGCACCGGCCTACTGTCATCTTAAAGTGTGGGGGTGATTGGCTAAGGTGAGAGTGCCTGAACCTAAGCAAGTGAAGATATGACCAAAGACGGTTGATTGCATCTTCATCGATTATGCTAAGAATAGCTCTGCATATAGATTTCTAGTGCATAGGTCAGAGGTACCTGATGTAGTTGAGGGGACTATTGTAGAGTCTAGAAATGTGGTGTTCTTTGAAAACATATATCCTTGAAAGGATAGGAATGAGGTTCCTTCTAAGAGGACTCGTGAAGATGAACCGCCTGAAGTTCGAAGTGCATCACAAGATAGTGATGGTGGTGAACCTAGGCGAAGCAAGAGGACTAAGATTGCAAAAACGTTTGGACCAGAGTTCATGATCTATATGTTAGATAACGAACCTCGCTCCATTCAAGAAGCATTGTCAAGTCCGGACGCTCCTATGTGGAAGGAAGCTATAAATTCGGAGACTGATTCCATCATGCAGAATCATACATGGGAGTTGGCAGGTCTTCCTAACGGAACTAAACCCCTTGGTTGCAAGTGGGTTCTTAGGAAGAAGTACAAAGCCGATGGCTCCATCGATAAGTATAAAAGCAAGGCTAGTAGCCAAAGGCTTTAAACAAGAAGAAGGATATGACTTCTTCGATACCTACTCACCAGTAACGAGAATCACTTCGATAAGAGTGATTTTGGCGATAGCTGCACTGCACAATCTTGAGATTCACCAAATGGATGTGAAAACAGCATTTCTGAATGGTGAGCTAGATGAAGAGATTTATATGGAACAACCTGAAGGGTTTGTAGTTCCGGGTCAAGAGAAAAAGATGTGTAGACTTGTTAAATCATTGTATGGATTAAAACAAGCACCAAAGCAGTGGCATATCAAGTTTGATACTGTGATGATGACCAATGGCTTTCGCATAAATGAATGTGACAAGTGTGTTTATGTGAAAAACACGCTTAATTCCTTTGTTATTGTTTGTCTATATGTTGATGACATGTTGATTCTGAGTGATTCTAGTGATGTGATCACGAACACCGAGAACATGTTGAAAGACAACTTTGACATGAAGGATATGGGGTTAGCGGATGTGATTCTTGGGGTCAAGATCATAAGAAACTCTAACAGCATAATTTTGTCTCAGTCTCACTATGTAGAGAACGTTCTTAAGAAGTTTAATGCGTTGGATAGTGAAACTGCAAGAACCCCTTTTGACGATAACCTTCGTTTATTGAAAAACAAAGGTGATCCAGTGAAACAGTTGGATTATGCTAGGATCATTGGGAGTCTAATGTACTTGACTAATTGTACAAGACCCGATCTAGCTTATTCGGTGAACAAACTCAGTAGGTTCACGAGCAATCCAAACAGCTCTCACTGGGCTGGGTTGATTAGAGTATTGCGATACTTAAGATATACCCAGAATTATGGGCTGCATTATGCAAGATATCCAGGTGTTTTGGAAGAGTATTGCGATGCCAACTGGATATCGGATTCCAAGGATTCACACTCCACAAGTGGGTATGTATTTACCATTGGGGGAGGAGCTGTGTCTTGGAGGTCTACAAAACAGACTTGCATAGCCCGGTCCACCATGGAATCAGAATTCATAGCCATGGATAAGTTTGGTGAAGAAGCTGAGTGGCTTCGAAATTTTCTCGAAGATATTCCATGTTGGAGTAAGCCAGTATCACCGATTATGATACACTGCGATAATCAAGCTGCTATCGCAAGGGCTTATAGTGAGATGTACAACGGTAAGTCGCGACATATTCATCGGCGACATAACACCGTTAGAGAATTGATCTCAAGAGGTATAATGTCCATTGAGTATGTGAAGTCAAAGGAGAATTTAGCAGATCCATTTCCGAAAAGTATAAATCGAGATCAGTTCTATGTAATGCTAGAGGGAATGGGCTTAAAGTCCACACAAAAGAATGGTCCTTAGTGGAAACCCAGCCATGATGACTGGAGATCCCAAGAACTTGGATCAATGTGGCCAACTAAACTTTGGACTGTTCTATTTACAAATACTTGGTAACTAGCCATGAGCTAAACCTATTTCCCTAGAGAGCATAACCAAGTGATATCCTGATGACCGTGGCACAGGGTAAGTCTTTTGACTTTTAATGATGATCTATAACTAAAATGGTGAAGTATAGCAAGATACTTCTGATAGACAAGGTCACCTATTCAAGTGTAGAGGAGTGGCCGCCTCGCCCGAAGCACTTGCGAAACCAAGTGTGTCCAAGGCCAAAATGGACACAACATAGAACTTGCAGAACTGGCGTAAGCGTTACTATGTGAATATCATTGTCTCGGTAGGCTCGGACTCGAAATAGTTCAATGACTCAGTCAACTAAGCCGTGGGTTTATCCGATGGTATTTCACTACGGAAAGGTTCAAAGTCAAAAGCTACCTGGCCAGATGTGCTAACGTTTCATGTGGAAACTGAGCAATTGAGTCACATGCATCATAACATTGATCTACACTCATGTGGGGGATTGTTAGGGATTTGGATATTTGGAAGGTTATTTTTGGTAACTTTGGTCCATTATTCTAAATAAGGAAAGTTCGTTGTTTTCAAAAACGAGCTTCATATTCTTAATCTACGTTGCGAGTAGATGAACGTAGTATATTTACTTTCACAAATCCATGTTGGGATGAGTGAGTAATCAATGTTCAAAGTTGGACATTTAAGAAGTAAATATGGAAGTTAAAGAGGGAGTGGGATTTCCATTTGGTATATGGAAAGTCTCACATAGGAAGGAGACCCATTTGTGAATGGCTTTATTAAATGAAGTGAAATGGGTATTGGTTACAAGTTGAGTGGGGTGGGGATCCCCCACACGCGTGCCACCACCCGCCCGCCCGTCCGGCTCGGTTCGGCACGTTACGGCTCGGCTCGGCTCGGGCTCGGGCCCGAGGCCCGCAGATCGTGGCTCGTGGCTCGCGGTCCGCGACCATTCTCGCGCTTTTTCGCGCACGTGGTTTGTGGTACGTTTTGGATCAGTTCTAGAATGTTCCAGTCTTTCTTGGAGAGAAAGAATAGGAGTTTTACTTGTATAGGAATCCTAATTCCTAGTGTTAATCCTCCTTTAATTATAGGTCCTCTTACAACTATAAATACCCCCCCTCCTGCAGTTTATTTTAGCATCCGAAAATCATAAGCATCTCATAATTTTCATAATTGCCTCACGCATCATATAGTCTCGCAATTAGGGTTTTGCTCAGTTGTCTGCCCAGTTCTCGTTCGCCAGGTTGCCTGGGTCGACTGCTCCGCCCAGCTCCGTTCGTTGTTGTATCTTGAGAGATTCATTGCCATTCAACCGCGAGCACGTAGTCCGGGGCAATAAGAATCTTAAGGAAAGAGTTCGCTCGCCTCGACATCTTTCGTTTGTTTTTATTTATTTATTTTGTTCTTGTTGTTTGTTATTTTCTATTAATTTGAATTATCCCCCTCTGTTATCCCAAGTTTACTGCTGTATTCCCAATACAGTTCGCGCAACCCCTTTTCATATCTGTCGTCTGCTCTCTTCTTCGCCTTTTTGTATCTGGCTAGATCAGGGCCGTTTATATGCAGATTCATGAGTGGGTACTTGGACTTAGAAGCGAAGGCTGTTTGTATAAGACAGAAATTTCTTTATCTTTTTTTTTGTAATGCATGAAGCTATGACCTGCTCTATTTTGAAATTTTCATAAAATTCCTTGGTTCATGTGCAATATTTCTTGTGATTGTGTGTCCGGTCAGGCTGAGGATCAGATTGTTGTAATCATTTCCTTTGATTATAACTTTTGCCTCAGTCATTATAATTGCAAAGGCTGCTTCGGTGATGGAATGGCTATAAATTAGTCTGAGCTTTTAAATTTTTGTCCATTATCACAGGAAAAAAGGAAAAAGGCACAAGTGATCCAGAAAAAGAACACTGCCCCACATACTATGTCTCGTGGGGGTTATGATTGGCTGGATGAGAAGATCTTCAAGGAAAAACTTATTAAATGTCGGGAGGAGACTTCGGAAACCGGGTCTGATATAGTTGTTGCTCCTCCATCTCCTCTTTCTCGTCATGATAAGTTTATATTGGGAAGAGTAAAAAAATTGGGCGAGATGACATCTGATGCAGCACGTGATATCTCTCGGAAGATTGTAAGTTTTATTCGTGAAATTAGAAATTCAACTATATTCACCTATTGTGTGAGATTGTAAATGGCAATTTTAATGTTCTGTTTTATTTATGTAAGAGGAGTTAGAGGAAAAGTGCACACAAGGTGTCTTTATTCCGAAAGGACATGAGGATATTCTTACTACTGCAATTGGATGACCGGAGCACCCGGGCCATGTTCGTGCTGCCGGAGGTGGTGTGGGGATTCGGGAATACTTTGGACCATCTTCACACAAGTCCACATCATCATCAATAAGTACAGATCTGTTGGAGAGCCTAACACAAAAGATTACTAAACAGGTAACAAATAACTTGATGAAGAAGATGGGACAGACAACCTCGGATTACTCTAGAAATTGTATTCACACAAAATGTTGAATCTTCTATTCCAAAAGAAAGTTGTGTTGCTGCTACTGCTAAAGAACCTCCGAGACTTTGACTCGTGCCGTTAACACTGATGTGCGTGGATTATATGTCGATGAGAATCCTCCACGCCTAGTCACCATTGGAAGAGTTCATGAAGGGGGGTCAACCATACACGGGGATCCTTTGACTGGTGAGCTGGTAAGGGTAGTGGTTGAGGAAGTTCGAGTGGCTAATGCTCCTGTACCTGTGCCTACGTCAGAGGTCAGATTAGTAGGGGAGGCAGTAGGTGGTTTTATCGCATGGCCGAGACATCTTGTAAAGGTTATTCCAGTCAAGGTACTTTTTCAACTTTTCTTTTAATATATATTTAAAAAAACAAGTCACTGCCAATTTCTGTTTGTTTCTAATATATATTGAAAAAAACAAATCACCAAATGTGTGTATTTATTTGAAAACCGATGTAGTTTAGTTTGATGTGGTTTTGATACTTCGAACAGTATACTTGGTAATTGATGTGATTTGTGGGTTCTTTATTATAAAGTATTTACATTAGTTTCTTAGGTTTATACATTTAATTTGGTTTCTGAGGCATAGATGATTTCTTGAGAGTTTCTTTCTTGAATAATGGCTCTTACATGGATTTTGTGGTCATATCTGTGTGCGGTTTGGGTTGTTGGAGATTGGCGGCAATTTGTGGTTCTTATATGGGTGGTCAAATATGAGATTCAGAATTTCAAATTTAGCATTGTCAAGGTTGTAATGTTGAGACTCTGGACTCCTTTTGTTTGTTTTGATTCCTAAACAGACCCAATGGAGGCGTTTCTGTGCTTGTTGTTATCAGAATTTCATCAGGCTTAAGCATTGAAGATTTCTCAGACAGATATCTACAAAATCCAATTGATCTTTCGCCTTCTATCCATGTATTCAACCATTTCCTCCCTTCCTAAAATTAAGAGCAAAATAAAAAAAATCACGATAGATGTGACTGAACTATTGAATTGAAATATTATATCTTTACATTATAAAATGAGTAAGTCTTCAACAAATGAAGGTTAATAACTTTGAAAATGAGTAAGTCTTATATCATCTTTCTGATCTGCACATAAGACCAAAATCACCAATTAACATGATTTGAATCTCATAATATGCTTCTAATTCTATTTATTTTTTCGTTTGTCTATCGGGGTTCATTCAGATGAAATTGTGCGAGCAGCCGACTACTCACTTGAACGAAAAGGTAAGTTCTTCAAAATGTTAAATTACACATATACTTATATTATTGTTTGATGCAAGTGTACAAGGTTGATCATTTTGAATAAAAATGCATGCATATTTATGTTATTCTACTAATTGCTCATTAAATCATATTGTTTCTGATATTTGACCCTAATTGTATTAACAAAATATATAAAATTACGTCAATGTGAATTAGGTTTATTGCAAGGAAACTGAGCGAGCCACGAAACGAGCTCGTCTAAATACGATGAAGCCCGTAGACAATCCAATAAACCTATTGCTTGATGTTGCCCCGTACCTTTTAAATAATCCATTGCAGGTGTCGTGGGATCAACACATTTTTGGCACCACGAGTGTTGTCCCGCTATGCATACACCACAACGAAATTTTGGAAATCTTTCAGGGCAATGTGTGGCTTAACATATCAGTAATACAATTTTGGATCTTGTAATTAGATTAATTATTTTATGTATCTAGTATCCACTGATTTAGCTACTGCAAAATTTATAGTTACTTATAATTAACATTTCAGTTGAATATTTTAGGTTTTTGAATGATTTTAGTCGCAACATAGGGAATGATGATTTGTATGAATTTCTTGAGCCTCAGTCCATTCAAAAGACGAGGAATAAGAAAGAAGAAGCCATATCCTACATTGTACGACTTATGCGAAACTCTAAACGACAGATTTTCCTAGGAGCTTATCACCATGAGTTAGTCAAACTTCCAGTGGTTTTTTATTAAATAATATTTTAATTTATATTAATTCTTTGTAATTGTTCATCAAATGAAGACATCATTGGCAACTTCTGGTGGTTGTGCCCAAGGAAGGGGTTGTCGTGTGGTTTTGTTCATTGAATCATGAGCCCAGCCCCGAGATCAAGTTCATAATACAGGGGTAAGCTTTAATAGTTCATTCTTGTCGTTATGCGCATTCGGTTTTATTGTAATATTTTATTTACTTACTTATCCCTATTTTTTCACCAAGTGTTATGACTACTTTTAACGTGTTGGATGGTAAACACACAAGTCGATCCAAGCAGGATGTTCGTTGGATTTTTCCGAAAGTTAGTAATTTGCAATCCTATATTATTATTATTATTATTATTATTATTATTATTATTATTATTATTATTATTATTATTATTATTATTATTATTATTATTATCATTATTTTCTCGTTTTATATTTTTAGAACATTTATACAGTTGGTTATTAACTATTTACTCAAAATTTATTTTTGTGTTGTATATTAGTGTAATAAGCAATCCGGAGGTTGGGAATGCGGATATTACGTTATGCATTGGATGTGGACCATAATTCGAGTAGGAATAATGAACAAATGGGAAGAGGTAATATAATTTCTAACTCTAACTATTTTATTTATAACTTGTATTTCTTCTTGTGTTACAATATATATGTTACAGGTATTTAATGATAACGAAAGACTTCATCCAAATGAAATTGAAGAAGTTCGAAAACAATGGGCAAGATGTTTTTTTGAAATGAAGAACGGGTTATTGGATGATTAGAATCGTGTGTTATGTTAGCATTGAATTTTAGAAGTTTATTGATTAGGTTGGTTTTGGTCGTTTGGATTTTAGATGTGACTTGGATGTGGTTAAAACTAGCTAGTACTTTGTGTAGGTGATACGTATTTCATTTTTCGAATTATATAGCTTATTTTGATGAATTTTACCTTGTATAGTTGATTGGATTATTATTGGATTATGTTATTGCTTTTGTTTCGGGTGAATTGTTCGGTGTTGTATGCTTATTGTTTGGTTGGGTTATGCGAAATAAATTGGTTACAAATTTCCAGGTGTGAATCATCTAAAAACGAAAAAATTGTAAAAAAATAAAAAAACATTTACATCAGTTATATTAAAACCGATGTTTACATCGGTTTTTTAATAATAACCGATGTAAAAATCTGCCTTTTATACATCAGTTTTCATATGACTGATGTAAGTCAATTAGCATTGAATTTTAGAAGTTTATTGATTAGGTTGGTTTGGTCGTTTGGATTTTAGATGTGACTTAGATGTGGTTAAAACTAGCTAGTACTTTGTGTAGGTGATACGTATTTCATTTTTTCGAATTATATAGCTTATTTTGATGAATTTTACCTTGTATAGTTGATTGGATTATTATTGGATTATGTTATTGCTTTTGTTTCGGGTGAATTGTTCGGTGTTGTATGCTTATTGTTTGGTTGGGTTATGCAAAATAAATTGGTTACAATTTCCAGGTGTGAATCATCTAAAAACGAAAAAATTGTAAAAAAAATAAAAAAAACATTTACATCAGTTATATTAAAACCCGATGTTTACATCGGTTTTTTAATAATAACCGATGTAAAAATCTGCCTTTTATACATCAGTTTTCATATGACTGATGTAAGTCAATTCACTTTTACATCGGCTATTTACATAACCGATGTACAAACACCCATGTGTACATCGGGTATTTCATGTTTTTCCATCAGTTTTCAGTGAAACTAATGTAGTAAAATATAAATCTTACATCGGGTATCCCCTGTTTCACATCAGTGTTTTTAAAACTGATGTAGTTTAGTCCGATCTTAAATTGGTTATTGAATGTTTTACATCGGGTTTTAGGGAAACCGATGTAGTATTGTCCAGTCTTACATCAGGCAATTCATGTTTTTACATCGGTTTTAGGGACACCGATGTCGTATTGTGTACAGTTTACAACGAGGTCTACTACAACGGTTCAATAACCGATGTAAAAGGCTAGAAATAACGATGTAATAGCCTATTTCTGTAGTAGTGCCCTCTCGCTAAGCCTTTTATATCTTACTTAGACTTTTTCTATCTAAATTATCGTTTCATTATAATTAATCCAGCTCAAATTAGTTATCTCTTTGTTCTTCTCAATCGGCACCTCGCATCTTTAACCTCATGAATAACTTATTCATTCATAGAGGGTCATGTACTTGAGTGTGAAACAATTTTGTTTCTTTTAAAATTATCTCGTTTAGTATTATACACTATCATCGGTTCATCTATTTTTCATGCAATTTCTAAACCCGAAATTCTCCATATCACAATTATATTTCTTCAAAGTGTCATTTTATATATCTTATGAGAAATCTCAATTTTACGACTTTTCTTACTGTTGTTTTTATTTTTGTTATGATATGATCCTTAACCGACTCTTTTGTGAGAGCCATCACCCGAGAAGCAAAAGACTCGAGAGTCCAGGCAATGTCTAATATTGATAAAAAAATTTAAATCGATCATAGTTTGACCTCTATTTCTAAAACTTTCTATATCAACTATATCTTGATTTCTTCTGCTTGTTAAATACTTCGTTGTAAATTTAGAGGTTTTGTTATTGATCACGCTTTATGATGTGATCACTCTCAGTTTTGTGGCCATCTTCCTATTGGATTTTGAATGAATAATGAACCTCGCATATTCATTCGTTGAACATTAACTTTTGTTCCTGAAGATTTTCATCTCTTGTGACACTATCTTCTGAATGTTAGGTCTTTTTTAATACCTTCTCTTGAGTTTATTGAAAAGAGATTCATGTTAAGTTTGGAAGGTCTTTATCCATGTTTCGTCTCTCTTTGTACCTAAAATCTAACAAGTTTCATATCTTGTTTGTCTTATTCATGGGAGTTCTTGCTTTGTTTCTTTTTGCCTTCTATGACTGATCCATATTCAAGGTGGACATCTTAATTTCATTTCCTTACATTCTTGAGTATTCTTTTTATAGCTATTCGCTTATAGAAATCATCCTGTCTAACTGCCTTTCATTATTGAAATCTAACTTATGATGTTTAAATATTCTATTAGTCACTAATTGCTTTTCTCATGAGATTTTTGGGATCATGAACCTCACTATCATTTCCTGGCCTTCAAGCTATTCTTTGAAAATTGTTGTCCATTTGTTGCCAATGTTTTCTCTTTGAGAGTTAAGCTTGTTAAATTGTTAAGATGTCTTCATTCACAATTATATTTTCAAACTTTGCACTTTTCTAGAATAAGTTCTACCTTACGCTTTGTTTCTTGTTCTTAGTGATTCACTATTTTGTACTCAATGTCAATTTGGCTCTCCTATTTTTAATTCTCTTTCAGTCTTGATTGTTATAATTGTTATTTCTCACT
The DNA here is from genome assembly GCA_014905375.1 of Phtheirospermum japonicum. NCBI lineage: Eukaryota > Viridiplantae > Streptophyta > Magnoliopsida > Lamiales > Orobanchaceae > Phtheirospermum > Phtheirospermum japonicum. The sequence goes on along the minus strand of BMAC01000699.1, from coordinate 45,534 downwards.
TATTTATCACTGAACCTTTAAGAAATTGATATCGACTAGTTTCAATTGACACACTAATGTATCTTCAATACTTATTACCCAGTCTACTTGATTATTCAAGAGATATGATATTTCACTTTCAAATTCTTCTTGATTCCTTTCAATCATTATCTTGGTTACGAAGTTCTTTCTCAGTTAATGATTAAATTTATTCTCATTTTGGTAGTCATCCTCTAATATCCTGACCTTGGTCGTACTTTTGCTCTACTTGATAGATTTTTCCTGATTGTGGAGCTTTTTAATGCAACTAGTTTTGAAATGCACCTAAGTTCTGCCTAATTTTATTTTTCTGATTTATCTCCTGTCTTTTAGGAATTGATTAAAAAACCTTTTTACCTCACCTCGTTGTTCAATCACCTTTCTATTTCACTCATCTTTTATACTAAAAAATTATTTTGTTTGTCTTCTAGAAATTGTACCCTCCTACCATTGTTAGAATTCTCATACTCACTTGTATCATTTTCTATACCAGTTGTGTTGCATTTTTGGCTGTTACTCTTTCTATCTAAAGATAAATTGGTAACCTCTGACACTTTTCAATTTGTCTACCACTTGAAAATTTCTTTTTGTCTTTGTTATTTGTACCCTTTTTATTTGTATGTTCTAACAACTAGATATCTTATCTTAAAATCTTGCTCACGTGTTTCTATTATTTTTCCCAGTCATAAACTTGCATTCGGACAAGTGGTCAAACCATATAAGTTCTCCTTGGTATCCAAATTCTGCTATCCTACATGATTGTGAAATTATCAATACTTTCAATTGTTATGTGAGGATATATTATATCTCTTTTGGCTTCCCATTATTTGTCTGTTATCACTTTGTTCATCCATTCTTTGAACAAAGATCTTAATTTGTACGTTCTCTTACCTTGAGTTACCTTACTATTTTGTCACTTTCATCAAATCACACAATCTTTTCTATCTCATCTTTGATTGAAATAATATTCAGTTGTACACATTTCAATCATCCGTACCTCGTATCTTGATAGACTGGCTATTGGATTTAAGTTTTGTGGTGTAGTACTAGAGTTTCCTGGACTATCTAAGAAGGTAATTTGGGGAATAAATTCTTTTGAGAAGGGGAGAATGTGAAGCCCCGTTTATTTACCCTTATAACTTATTTAAATAAATTTGGTTATTCTTTATATCACTATTTTTATTTCATTTCAATTGAAATATTTTATTACAATAATATTTTGTTGGAATATATTTTGGATATTATGAAAATCTTATTTCTATTTATTTAATTTTGTAGCGAAAATAAATATACATAGTATATTTTTATTTTATCTCATTGTGTTAAATCGGGCTCAAAATCCTTTAAACCTATTCAATTAGATAGGCCCAAACCATTGAGCCCAACCCGATGATTTGGGCACAAATATTGAGCCCAAGCCCAATATTCTAAACTGCCTTATCACTCCTTATTTATGTTGAAATCCTCGCCAGTCCTCATTAATTCTTCAATTTGATCAGTTAAGCACCCGAGCCAACATAGAAGCTTTCTTTCATTTCCCTTACAGCCGTCTCATGGCTGCTAAATTCGTCGACCCCGTCACAAAATTCCAACCGTCGGATCATAACAAAGTTCACACCATATAAAGCTAGGTTGATAAGGTTTCTAAAGCCACCTCTCGATCGATAATCAGAGCTCAGGATCATTGGCAAGATTTCGACAAAATTTTTGCATTCTGCCACATCTTGCGACCGACACCGTCGAACTTTGACGGTAATTTTCCGGCGAGCGACAGGTCCGAAATTGTAGTTTAATATATCAAAATATTCGTATTGATGAGTAATATTTAATTATATAGTTAATTTTACAAACCGGTGCTGGAGAAGTCATGACGGGGCCAAGAACGTCGCTCATCAGTGATCGCCTACTCCGACCTTCGGACTGTCAGAACTTAATGAATTTTATATTAACTAGAAGCCCTTTTCGTGAGAAAATTTTCGGTGGTCTCGAATTTTAGTTTTGATCATTATTTTCAACTGTCTGTGTAATTATGTACGATGTGCGTATGTCTTTGTACGACATATGTGCATGTGTGATGTATCGAGAATTTGATGAGTGTTTTAGTGACGTTTGATGTTGCGGTGGTTGCCGGAGAGGGTCTGGGCCGATGAGGGGAAGAGACGGGCATGGCAGGATGTTTTTAGAAAGTTTTAGGGCTAAAATGAAATGGGTCAAAAGTTGAAGGATATGCTTTTGAGAATTAGATAGAGTTTTGGACCCAATTGTAGATTTAAAAACCTTCAATTTGACCCCTCAAAGTTTTAATTTAGTCCTCCTAAATTTATTTTTGGTTTATTTCGAATTGACCCCAATCAGAGTCTTCAAGACTTCATATTGACCCCACAAACTTTTTAAAGTTCCAAAAATCTCATTTTGACCCCCAACTACTTTATTAGTTTTTCAAAACCGTACAACTTCCTTATTTTTGAGCCAAAATGGGTCAAACAACTTCCAAATGATTTTAAATTTAAACCATAATTTTGTTATAACATTCTCCTACCTAAGACATATCAGAATTACAAATTTACCCTTTGAACTCCAGATTTCAAGAATTGAGACCCGAACGTTCTTATTATCATAATTTGCGTTGTAGATTATTAGTTTCACTTCCAAGTATCTTAGGATCTTATATATTACTTTATTATATATTATATTTATAATTTTTATAATTATATTATATTTTAGGACTCAGCATGGGCTTTTACTCGGAAGTAACGAGGCCTTTCATGTACTAATTGGAAACTTCATAAAGCCGTTGTAGCATATGCTTGATTTTCAAAAATTTCAAAGAAGGTGAGTAGAACTCTCTTAACTAGAGATTTTGAATATTTTCAAATCAAAATGTATTGTTTGTGCTTTTCTATGAGTAAAATATTTTTAACTGGAAAGTTTGAGATTTTCCAAATCATAAAGCACTTGTTCCTTGAACATATTTTTCTTATTGTATAAGCCTTTTGATAAATAGTAATTTGAGTGAAAATATGCAAGTGGGGATTGCCTTGTGCGTGTGCTTAATCATAAGTTCAATTATATCAAAGGTATCATTTGAACTCTATTGTTACTGTTAACTGTTATTGACTGTCAACTGTTATTGTCTGTCAATTGTATTGTCGGTCACTGTCACTGTCTTTCAGACACGAGTAGTTTGGGTAATCAATCGAGCAGGTTGCCTCTGGTTCTTTCTTGATTACTCGTGGTACCTATTCCTATTTTTCCTAGTCGGGTCGGAGACGACGGCGGGATTTGGGTCGTAGATTGGGTATATTTCGGAATATGGCGTACCTTCGGTTTGAATCCCATAGCAAAAAGAACTTCGAGCCTACTGGGAGGGATAAGGCGACCGAGGCTTCGACCTATTAGAGTGTCATATTTCATGGTGAGTGGAAATGTGTGGGTCTGTTTGATCGACATCGATTCCACATTTATTTGAGTTAATCTGGCTCGAAAACTAAGTGCTACGTGTGGGAGCCACCTCTAGGGTCCTTCGGGAGTTAAGTGATACGCGTGGAAGCCACCTCTAAAGCTCCGTACCTAGACACTCACTAATCGGACTGACTGTTTTAGAACGAGACAGATTTTCCTGTCTGTTCAACTGTTAACTGTTTCAATTGATTTTTCGAAAATAAGTTAGTATTACTTGTGTATTTTCAATACGGTAATTGGTTAAATTTTGGGAGAAATTATTGTTTAATCTTTCTAGAATATTTTAATCTTGAATAAAATATTGAAGTCATAATTTGATTGAATTATGTGTTTGTTGTTGACTAACTTTTTGTTATACGCATGAAAATAGTTTTGCACACCAAGTGCTTTGATTATTTTATAAAAATTATTTATAAACTCTTGTTAATTTTATATTTTAAAATAAAATTTGCATTTTCATTTTTGTCCCTCACTTAGCTCTTTTAGCTCACGCTCTCTTTTGTTTTAAAATCAAACTATCAAGATATCGACGTTATTAGAATGACTCTGATCTTGATCCTTCGGTGAAGAGTGACTCATTTTCTAAGGTTACCTCTTATTAGTTTAGTTTTTATTTGTATAAAGTCTTGTTGTATTGAGTCTATCAATACAACAAGTTTTAACGAATAGAAGGTAAGAGTTTGTTTATTTAAATTACTATTAAGGTAGTATTTTATTTGTGGCGTTACAATGTAACGACAATAATAATACATGTTGATCTCATTAATCTTTTTCTCTGCATCCCCATCTTTGTTCTGATAGAACGTTGCAGTAATCTTATCGTTACCTTTGTTAACATATTTAAACAAACACTTGATAGATGTGGACTGGTTACAACCATTCAACATTCAGATAAACTCCATACTTCAGAATTTGATAAAGATTATATAGAATGATCCACCGGTTATCTAGTTGAACACCATTCTTTGTAACAATTCTTTCAGTATTTCTACGTCTATATACTGGATAATCATCGTTATCGACAGTAGTAGTGTCTACAAACCTTTTTGAAAATATTTTGTGCAATTTTCATTAACTGTGGAAGTAGAAGATTTTCGTGAATGACCACATGGTCCATGAATTATTTTAAAAAAATTCTACATAATTAAAAAAAGAAACAAATAATATATGACTTTTTAATTAAAATAAATAAATAAATCATCATTAATATTGAACATTATTTTATGATATCAATTTAAATAAAAAAAGTATTAAATCATAATAATAATTGATAAATAATATGTTGATAGCCAATAAAATAAATATTAAATTATATTATGATGCACATTTTTGTATAATTTAATTTTAAAAAGTGATCAAATTACTTTTGAGACAAAGTGACAAATTTTTTATTGTTGGACTCACAAAAAAAATGTAAAACAAAATAACAATAACTAACAATAAAAGTTAAAATAACATATAAGTGATTATATATTTATATATATATATATATATATATAGGATCCAATGGGTCCAATTATTAAAATGGGTCCGTAGGGCCAAATCTCAGTCACTCATTAGGTTTAAATCTGATGGATGTAAATTAGATGGGGTATAGTTGACTAATAAATATATAGCATGTATTATTGCATACTTGTACTAATAACTGTGCATCATCGGACATGTAAATGTGCAATTATAAACTATTAAATGTGCAGTAAAACTGTTGAAAATTGGCTTGTAGAAACATGACATATAATGCAAACATGATTGTTATTCTAATAATGCATCAATGTACTTCTAAATGTGCAATAACATGCATCTAAATGTGCATTGAATTTCTATTTTTTATTATTTGGTTTTTAAAAATAATTTCAATTAGAATTTTTAAAAGTACATATTTGTTGGAAAAAATGGTATGGGTATTGTTCCTTAGATCGTAAGGAATAATATGGTGTAATTTATTTTGGCAATATTTATATTTTTTGAGACTTATAGAGAGATTTCAATAAAGGAGAATTGAGGAGAGAGAGAAATATAAATGACTTAATTTATATTAGTTATTAATATTAATGTTCATTTAAATATTAATTGATGCATATTTAAAAATCTATTGATGCACATTTAGAAAGAAATAGATGTATTTGTCACCCAAACTAATTTATATCCATTGGATCTAATGTATTGGATGACTGTGATTTGGCCTGCTGGACTCATTATAAGAAATAGATCCATTGGATCCACTCCCTATATATAGAATTGGGTTCAAATGAGAACCCCATCATTATATGTGAACCTAGGGACTAGTCCTGACCTTAGATCTAATAATGTGTGTGGACCAGATCTTTTCTATTTTTTTAATTTTATTAAATTAATTATATGGTAGGAAAGGGTGTTTATGTAATTTTACATAAACCTCTTAATCAATTTAATCCCAAACCTATTTTGTCCCTTCTCCGTCTCTCACCCAAACCCTATATCTACCCCAAATCCAAACTCATCATTCTCCAATATCCAGAATTCGGCCAACCAAAGATTCCCCTCTCCTTCAATTTGTGAAATGGCTGATCGGGGGGACCAAAAACCGGCGACTGTGTGCGGCGGTGTGACGGCGAACGACAGCCAGCGTTTGGGCTCACCTCTGCGAGGCGGCGGCGAAGTCTTCCTTTCCCAAATTTAGAAGTTGGTCAGCCCCATTTCTATCCATCTCTGAAATTTGTGTCGTCGGCTCGGAGGATGGTAACCGGCGAGCGGACGTATACGATAGCGTGGTGGTGGCAAGCATGGCGAAGAAGGGTGGTGGTTATGGCCATTTTGGAGTTAGGTTTTATTTCGTCTGAGGTGGGGACTGAAACAGGCGATGGTGGAGATGGGGTTTAAAACAGGTGGAGATGGCGTGGGTTGTGGTTCGGCCTCTTTCTGGTTTGGCCACGGTTCGGATCTGGTCCTGGAGGATGTTGGGCGGCGCGGCCATGGTTTGGTTCGGGTCTTATTTAGGTTTGGTTTTGGGATGGGTTGAGGATTTGGTGGCTATCGATTTTGCGAGGAAAAATCCGGCAGCGTGGGGGTTTTGCGAACGGCGGAAGTAGGGTCGTTGGGTGGTGGCGATTTGGATTGTCGGGATTGATTCGGATGGTTGCGATGGTGAAACTCAGCGGCGATGTTGGCCGATTATTTTTTTATTCAAAAAAGCAGTGTTTAGTGTAGTTCTAAAGCACCGTAACAATATAATAAAAAGCACTCCAAATATTGTACCGTGCAATTATGTCCAGATTCATTTGTGCTTTTTATACAGTACTGTAGTGCTAAAATCAGTCATGTGCGATGCTTTTACTATCCAATTTTTTTAATTTAATTATATATATATATATAT
>BMAC01000699.1:4751-38677 GCA_014905375.1 Phtheirospermum japonicum | reverse complement strand
TGTCATGATCTCAACCATCAAGATTATTCAATCTAATGGTCAAGATGAGTCCATAGGTTCACATATAATGACGGGTTCTCATTTGAACTCAACCCTATATATATATATATGTGTGTGTGTGTGTGTGTGTGTGTGTGTGTGTGTTTGCGCGCGCGCGCGTGCGTGTGTATTCAAACGATCTTATTATTTTTTAATATTAATTTTTATTATTTTTAATATTAATTAGAGTATCTATTCTAATTATGCTAAGAAAATTTCTATATAATTAAAAAAAAAAACTAATCCTAGGTGGCTTTTTATTTAAAAAAGATATTATATCATCATCATATTAATTAGGATATCTATTCTAATTATTTATAAAAAAAACTCTACATATTTAAAAAAACTAATCATATGTGACATTTTTTTTCTCTCCAGACCTCTGTTTATATATATATAAAGATATAGCTAAAACAAAAAGTGGGTCACGTTATCCTCGCATTCTAATTTTAATTATTTTTAAATCACCATTGTCAACATTATTTCATTTCCCCCTCAATCTTTATTAAATCTATTCCAAGTCCATAAACATACCACTATCTACACTTTTATTTCTTTCGATTTTTCTATAAAATCAAATAAGGCTCCATTATAGAGTCCTATGAAATCGCTTTTTTTATTGGGTATTTTATTATTATTTTTAAATTTATCTCTCTCTCCTCTTCCATACCTAAATATTTTTATTTTTAGCACATTTTTCTATTCCTTCAAATATTAAAATAATTTGCGTCAAAATTCATCACCAAACGGATTTCTCTTTTACTCTTAGAACTACTAAAATAGCGTATTATGGTAGAATTAAAATACCCATTAGTTTGTCGTGAACCGTAAGCATGCCGAACGGTCAAAAATAGAATCCCGACGACAAGATCACAGAAAAGAATCCAACAAAGCTCGATAAAAAACGAGAGAAGAAAAATTGGTCCCGAAATAATACAGAAAAGGACTAGTCTTTATTCACCCAAACATACGAAGACCTTTTGGCAAATACCTCGTTATTCCATGTGCCAAAATACGTGTCTCTCTTGTCTTCATGTGACCCAACCTTCTTTTTGGGTTGTGATCGAATTTGAATTAGAAAACTTAATTTTGTTTAGCATAAAGTATCTTAAAAATGTGATTGTGTATGAATTGAAGTTTTCAAAAAAACACATTGCTCACTACTTTATCATTGAATTGAATATTGAAACAGTATATTATCAAGTATCATCCATGGATATATGGAAAAGTAATCATTTTCCAATATTTTCTAGAAATTTTGTATGATACCGTTTTATATGAGATGGTGATATTTTTTTATATAAAAGTAAAAACTTTTTTTAAATGTTCAGGTATTATTTAAAATAATAAGATTATGAAATTTCATGTTTTATTGAAAGTACCAAGTTCGAACAAAAATATATCTATTTTTCATTTCAAGTCTGTTTGATTATAATCTCATAAGAAATACGTTATTTTATTGTAATTAATTAATTACATTAATTATATATTATATGAATGACCATCCTACCCCTAAACCCTAATCTTGTATCTATAAAACGGACTCTAGTACTCATAATAAAATACATCTTTTGATCACTCTCTTCTCTTACTCTCTCACTCTCCTCTCATTTTCTCTAGTTTTACAACACGTTATCAGCACGAATCTTTAAACAATTGAGATTGATTGAAAAATAATAGTTTTCAAAACCAAACATTCATAAATCAAAATAATTATAAATTTTCTGCATGATAATTCTCTGCGCAGAAAATTTGGAGAACCGATTTATGAAGTTTTAACCGTTGGATCGCTTTCAAATTTTTACAATCTGTTCGATAAGAACCGATTTATGAAGTTTTAACCGTTGGATCGCTTTCAAATTTTTACAATCTGTTCAAGACTTATCGAATTACGATCTGGACGGTGGAGATCTTATTGTAGTCTATATATAGTTCAATAATGAATTTTGAACAAAACAGTTTTTTGTTCATAGAATCGTCGGTGCATATTTTTTCAAAAGACGATTTCACACAATCTAACCGTTGGATCAAGTTGATATTTGTATATATTATTTAAGACATATAAAGGTTGATTTTGAACGGTGAAGATCGGTTTTATTTAATTCTATCATTACCAAAAGGTCACGGATCTAAAGTTATTTCCTGAAGAAACGCTATGAGAAATCGATTTCTTCCACCGTCTATATAACTATATCTCAATATATTCTTTAAATATTATGTATTCCTGGAGAATACTATGAAATCTAAATTGCTCGTCGATATATTATTGTAGTTTGTGGAGAAATACAACTATATCTCAATATATTCTTTGAATATTATGTATTCCTGAAGAATACTATGAGATCTACAATTGCTCGTCGATATATTATTGTAGTTTGTGGAGAAATACAACCATATATCAATATATTCTATTTGAATATTATGTATTCTTGAAGAATACTATGAGATCTACAATTGCTCTTGAAGAAGCAATTTTTTTTATTTAATTATTATATTACTATTTTATTTTATTATCATTTGTTTATATCAATTCAAATTGTTTCTCCTGAAGTAGAATAACTAAGTATAATATTTCGAAAGAATATCCGTACGTATTCTTACTTCATGTGATATTAATATTCCTGAAGAATTATTGTAGTTTGTGGAGAAATACAACTATATCTCAATATATTCTTTGAATATTATGTATTCCTGAAGAATACTATGAGATCTACAATTGCTCGTCGATATATTATTATAGTTTTGTGGAAAAATACAACTATATCTCAATATATTCTTTGAATATTATGTATTCCTGAAGAATACTATGAGATCTACAATTGCTCGTCGATATATTATTGTATTTTGTGGAGAAATACAACCATATATCAATATATTCTATTTGAATATTATGTATTCTTGAAAAATACTATGAGATCTACAATTGCTCTTGAAGAAGCAATTTTCTTTATTTAATTATTATATTACTATTTTATTTTATTATCATTTGTTTATATCAATTCAAATTGTTTCTCCTAAAGTAGAATAACTAAGTATAATATTCCGAAAGAATATCCGTACGTATTCTTACTTCATGTGATATTAATATTTCTGAAGAATATATATATTTTTAAAAGAAACATTCATATTTGTACTCAGATTATATCATAATTCAATATTCTTGAAGAATATGAGTTTTTTTTTATATCTAAATTAAATTATTGTGATCTTGAAGTATCGCATGTTATGGTATATGATACTTATTCCTGAAGAATTTTAATATTTATGTCTTGTTAACATTATAGTTCCAGATCAATATTTTTCTTCATGAGATTACCTTTATTTTTTCTTTCGGGCAATTGATGAAGAAGAGCTTGTCCACAACTTCATCAAAAAATTTTGAGAATCTAGCCAACGACACATATTTTTCACGAGGAGACTATCCAATTAAGGTACATATTTCCTCTTTTGATATAGATGTTAATCCAAATGTATGTGTTTTAATTATGAATTTGTTCTTGTTCATATAGTGTTTTTAATGAATTATATCTTTCATTAAAAAAAAAGGCGGATACAATTAAATAATCATCTTGATACTTTATTATGTATTTACATTCATGACATTAGAAGTTTTATCCTGTTGAATTGATAATCACGGGCAAGCATGAAGTATAATCTATGTATTTTATGCATTTTTATTTTGAGACTTGAAATTTTTACCCCTATTTTTCTTGGAATACATTGCATATTGTTAATGTGCATTATGTGGTAATTAGAATACTTCTCGTGCTGTGATGTTGGTTAAGAGCAGATGCATCCCAAATATTATAGTTAATATGATTCTAATGGGATCTACTTATTCATATGAATTTAGAATATTCATTTGGTTCAATATTTATTATTGTCAATTAGTTAAATGAAACAATTTATATGCAAGCATGATAGATCTGAAATAACAAGTTGTGTTTTTCTTTTCTTGATAAAACATGTAATCATGTATATTTGCGCACTGTATGAGATTTATTTTCAACTCATATTTATCGTAGTATTTTTGCGAAATACGTTTTCACAATTCTTAATAGTCTTGAATATTATTAAAATATAAATCATGATTTTTGAAAAAATGTGATGGTATATTGTAAYTTCTCAGTTGAGTATGATATGTTCATGAAGAACATTATAAGATATATAATCCATATTTTTATGATAAAAAATAATATATAGTATTCCAAAAGAATATTAACAATGCTCTTGAAGAAACATTTTTATTATATGTTTTATTTAATTATCAAAAGTATTATTTACATGTCGTTGTTATATTATTTACATTATGATTAAGTTGTTGTTCTTGAAGTAGCACAACTAATAATATTTCTTACGAATATTATATGCCCCTGGAAATCATTTATATATTTATTTGCCAATTTTATATTCCTAAAGAATATTGATATATTGCTCCTAAAGTAGTGGAATATTTATATATGTCAAATATTCAATTGAATACTTCTTACTTTTGAAAAGTCCCCTTGAAATCATTTATATATTTATTTGCCAATTTTATATTCCTGAAGAATATTGATATATTGCTCCTGAAGTAGTGGAATATTTATATATGTCAAATATTCAATTGAACTTCTTACTTTTGAAAAATGACACTTTGTCATACGCAATATTAAAAACCAAGTATACTCACGAAGGAGTAACACATCAAATCAATTATTACTACTTGATAATGCCCCGAAGAGCATATTTCTTATACAATTGATATGATTTAGAATATTATTTTAATCAGTTGAGTATAGTGGTTGGAAAGTAAAGATAAACCTCAAAAAAAAATATGAGAGGTCCAAGGTTTGAACCCTTTTCAACACCATTATAAAGGGTTAGTGATACCACTTGAGTTACAAACTCGTGGTGATATAATTTGAATATAAATCAACCAGAAAGTTTGATTTTTACTTAAAATACTCATAAGAACTTGAGACAATTTATTATAGAATTAATTTGTACTATAAACTAGTACTAACTCAAATATTCCTATATTGACCCGAAAGTTTCAATAAAAGGTCTAAAAGAGTTATAAATTATTATTATTATTTTGAACCCGAAGTTCAGTATTATCATGATTTGGCATGACTGGTATGACCATCCCAGTTTATTAATTTATGAAGAGCATGAAGACTCTTCTATTTATTTTTTAATGCTACATGTTCTCAACAAAATTAACCATTAAATTGTTACTAGTTTAATTGGAATTAGGTTCCAATAATATTCATATTTTATATTATGGGGTGAGATCTTTTGGGCCCATTCACCCTCCATGTTGACTTCTAGATATTTGGATCCACTAGAAGATTGCATGTGTTATTATCTCATAACCAGAAGTTTATGAGAATAATTGCTCTATTGGCTATGAGAGCAAAGTACCGTATGTATCTAATAAATACACTTATCATTTGCCAGTAAATTTATTTTCAAAATTTATGATGATTTATATTTTCTTGACTATGGTTGGCAAAAGCAATTTATATGCCTTATGATATTTGTTATATCATTTGATGAGAACAATTTTTGTAATTATGTGAAAAGAATATTTCACATGTATGCCAAATATGAAAATATATGTGAAACCCCTGTTTATGGCTTACAGTCAGAAGCCTCCATCAAAATCTAAACAAGTGCGATATTTGTAATCGCCCCACCACATGTCATGATGGATAGCGAATGCTGAGAACATATCAAATAAAGATACAATTTTCTCATAATTTGTTGATCATTGTATATTCTCAGTATTAGGGGGAGGATAGACAAATGTTATGGTAACAAAACATATGAAATGTATATGTCATGGTAACCAAAAAATATGGAATGCATAAATATAATCCTCGCAAAGTTTAAAACAAACCTGAAGTTTGTACAAGAATTTGCATTTTAGATTACTGACTATAAGGTTATCAATGGTTTTCAAGTTTAAAGACTCAAACTTGAAAGTTATATAAAATCCTATAAGAGGATTAAGATGACATGCCTGAAGCATGGTAACGATCGATTCTAGTATTTATCCTTTATATAGAGCAAATATTTGTGATGGTCTTCTCACTAAACTTTATACTCCGGTAGAGTAAATAAACATAACAAATTATAAACCCTTGAAGAGGTTCGGATACCTAATGATAATTTTAAAATAAAGAGATCTCGATAAGTTATGTCTATATAATTGGATCAAATAGAATCAATAAGAAAATTTGTCGACTATATTTATACTCATGAGCTCAATGATAGCGAGGATGACATTTTGAATTAATTAAAAGTTATTGACACAATTGTTTGGCCAAGATTAAATATGCAATCTTATAGATTGCTATATGTTTGACTAGAAGTTCATTCATATGAAATATTTTGTCTATAATAAATAAATAAAGATTTATGCTTTAAGAGCATTCTTTTACGTGGTGGATGGTATTGAAACTTGAAGTTTCATTCAACCGACAATGTAAAACAATATCAAGAATGAAATGAAATCTTGGAAGGATTTTGATATGCTTGAAGCATTTGTAACATTGTCAGTTAATATAATGAGATATGCATTGCACTCTTTTTTCCTTAAACTGAGGTTTTGTTGGATTTTTTCAGTAAGATTTTTAATGAGGCAACATTATAAGCACATTCAAAAATAATGTACTCTTTTTCCTTCACTCAAAATTTTCCGATCGGGGTTTTTCTTGGAAGGTTTTGACGAGGCATATTATTTGGATAACAATGATGTATAAACATCAAAATATGGTATAGAACTCATGAAGAGTTTATGAATCTTATTATATTTTAAAGTGAATATAGATAGATGATAGACTCGAGAACTACTACTTATTGAAGTCACGGGGAGCAGCTGTACTCTTTTTCCTTCGATCAGTTTTTTGTCCCACAGGGTTTTTCTGGCAAGGTTTTAATGAGACAGCATTTGAATACTATGAGTGTGAAAATAAATATTTCGCACATAACACAACTCATATGTGATTATATAAAAGGTGACAAGACAAGATATATCTTTCTCGAACTTCTACACACAAGATTTCCAAAGAATGGCGATATCGATATCCAACAAAGTCGCTCATATGATAATTTGGTGGACTTATTCACGAAAGCATTGCCAACACCATCGTTTAGAAGATTGGTAAACAAGATTGACATGTATCGACTCAAAGATCTACAGTGATGATTTTCAGGGAGAGTAGGGCTGTACTCTTTTTCCTTCGACCAGGTTTTGTCCCATTGGGTTTTCCTGACAAGGTTTTAACGAGACAGCATTTTTAAGGTCATTCAAGGGGGAGTGTTGTAATTAATTAATTACCTTAATTATAAATTATATGAATGACCATCCTACCCCTAAACCCTAATCTTGTATCTATAAAAGGGACTCTAGTACTCATAATAAAATACACCTTTTGATCACTCTCTTCTCTTACTCTCTCACTCTCCTTTTATTTTCTCTAGTTTTACAACATATTTAAAATTCTTAATGTATTCATAATTATTTGTTTGTAAAAGATGAGTATAGAAAAAGTGATTTTTAGAAAAACTTACCACAGTGTGAGATTGTTTTTGAATGATGTAGTAAAATTAGTGAAAAGTGATTTATAGTAAAGGAGCGGTTCATGGAGATGGAAAGAGAGTGAAAGACAAATAATAAAATATAAATGCGTGTGAGTAGTTGGATTTTAAAAAGTGTATTGTATAAATTTTATTATTGTAAATAAAAAATTATAAAATGATAGATATTTTATTTTTAAAATGATATCAAATTTGACATATAAAGATTGTGAAAAACCATGGGAGAGGTTTTACATATACCCTTAATATTCCAAACTTTGGAAACTAGGCTTGTAATGTAATTGACATGGTCACCTCTAGTATTGGTAACCACTTTAGTAATAATCATTTGTAGCAACAATCGCATTTTATTATGATCATTTACTTCAGAACTGAGCGCAGATATCGAAATCCTTCCTAATTGTTTGGCTAAATAAGTGTCATAACAAATAAATACTAAATAGTACACACATTCTTGAATTCTTATACCGTTCTGGAGTAGTTTTCGTGTGCAAGTAACTACCTTTTTGTATGAAAATAGTATTTTATTACTCAGCTTTTGCAAATTTCTCTGTTTATCGTTTCAAATTTCTCAGCCCAAATGCTAACAATAGAATCAATTATTTTCTCAAGTTTTATCCGCAGGTTAAGAACATGCACGCTCTTCGCCAGTTTTGAGACGATTCTTTTTAAATAAGGAAAATTTAGATATTTAGCAAAAAGAAAACACACACACACAGTGAAGGAATATTGCAGTGGAGAGAGAGAGAGAAAAGAAAAAGGGCAAATAATTGTGTTGATTTGAGAAAGACAAAGGCGAAGGCTTTTTTGTTCTCTCCAACGCCAATCTTTCCATTGAAAGGTCAATTTTCTTTTTGAGAAGAAATTATCAGGAGAAAGAAAATAAAAGGGTAGAGAGAGAGAAACACTTTGCTAATCCAACTTCTCACGCTTTGGTCCGCGTGCGTTTTTTGATGCGAAAAAATTGACCCCTCTAAATCATTTTGTGTGAGGTTTTCAATTTCTTTGTGTGTGTGTGTGTGTTTCTTTCTTTCTTTCTTTCTTTTTTTTTTTTGAAAAAAGGAAAACCTTTTTCCCTTTTAGCTGTTTGATGGGTTGTTGCTGATAGGGTGAGGAGGAGACGAATAAGCCCCACAGTTATATTTCTAAGCTACTTTTAAAAAATAAAATAAAATGGCAGTGTGTTATTTGTTCCTTGGTTTTGGATTCTTAAGGGCAGGCTCCATTTGATTGGTTATTCTTAAAATAAAATCATTTTGGATTCTCTGATTATTTTGTCTTGGCTTTATATTCCTCTGTCCCTCCAAGAAAAAATTACTGATGAGTGATTTCTCCGAATAGGTTCTTATTACATGTTTTCCTATTTCTTCTAGTAATGAAGAAGTTAAATGTGGGTTGCTGTTCCTGGACAAAAATATTCAATCTTTCTGAAGTTTGATGCTAAAAAAGGAGTCTTTTGGAGAGATGGTGGGATTGAAGTAGAAAAAAATAAAGCAGAGAGATTTTATAGGCATTATGGGTTCTGTAGAAGAAAAGGGGAAACCAGGGGGTGTGGTTAGTGTGACACATAATTTACTTGAAGAGATGAAATTGTTGAAAGAAATGCAGGATCACAATGGTTAGTTTTAGTTAACCTTCTCTGTTTTTTCTTAGTCATAATGTATGATATATAATTATCATAACATAGAATTCTTTAACTTGTGGGAAATGAAAATCTAATTCTTGACTTGTTAAATGATAGGTATAAAGAAATCAATGAATTCTGAGTTGTGGCATGCTTGTGCTGGTCCATTGGTCACCTTGCCTCAGATGGGAAGCCTTGTGTATTATTTCCCACAGGGACATAGTGAGCAGGTTCGCTTCTTCGTTTTACTAAAGCTGAGAACGCACGAAGTGAGATGAGATTTCGGAGTTAGTATAGTGACATTGAGTTCATTCCAAGTAAAGCATGTTAGCTCATCATGTACTCTGTACTTTATATATATGCTTCTTTAGTGTTTTTGTAATATGTGGAGTTTTTCCATCTAAGCTTTGGCACTGTGTACAAATTTATCTAATAAAGTTCACCGGATTTATTTACTAGTTTAAAACTTACTTACAAAGGCCTTTTTCTTTATGGTGATTTTTAACACTGTCCCAAGTAAGACGGTTAAACTCATCCGGAAGTGAATCAAAAGATGCCGTTGTGCTATTTTACCCTGATTCTAATTTTGTGTGTTGTTCACGTCAGCTTAACATATTTCTTGCAAAAGTCATAATTGAAACAAAGATTACAGGCGAAGCTGTTTGGTGATATTGTCTTGCAACAGGTTGCAGTTTCCACTAATAGAACAGCAACCACGCAAACGCCCAACTACCCAAATCTCACGTCTCAGTTATTGTGCCAAGTTCACAATGTTACACTACACGTATGTCTTACCATATAGATTAAAAAAAAACACGTACGTCTCAGTTATTTAATTTTTTTTTTTTTTTTTTTTGTCTTTAAATTACTGTCTTCTGATAATAGGCTGACAGAGAAACAGACGAAATCTATGCACAGATGAGCTTGCAGCCTGTGAATTCCGTAAGTCTAATCACTATTAATTACATTTATAATCATATTAACACTCGATAAAATCCGAGCAAGTATTTGCTGAAAATAATTTAATTATGATTTCATTTCTGGTTCAGGAAAAAGATGTTTTCCCTGTACCCGACTTTGGGCTAAAGCCAAGTAAACATCCCAATGATTTTTTCTGCAAGACTTTGACAGCTAGTGATACGAGTACGCATGGCGGATTTTCAGTTCCTCGGAGGGCTGCTGAGAAACTCTTTCCACAATTAGTATGTTTTCAGTTTAGTTGGTTTTATAATTGACACTATTTAATGATCTATCACTGTTGTGTGTTTATTACTTATTTAATTATAAGCGTACTTATTTTCAGGATTACTCGTTGCAACCTCCATCTCAAGAACTTGTTGTCCGAGATTTGCATGATAATACCTGGACTTTTCGTCATATATACCGGGGTAAGCATGCTTTTGGTATTTTTATTCACCAAAATTTAATTCTGCCAAAAATAAAAGTAATTTTGATCGGTTTTCAATCATTTTTTATTTTATTTTTTTATTATCTTATCTTGTTTAGGGCAGCCGAAACGGCACCTTCTGACAACCGGTTGGAGTATGTTTGTTGGCGCAAAGCGGCTTAGAGCAGGTGATGCAATTCTGTTCATCAGGTAGTTAACATTAGTTCTTTCAAAATATGCAAAATGAAATATTGAAATCATTATTATTCAAAATTTGTGGTAATATTTTCAATTATAATTTGTAGAGATGAGAAATCACAATTGTTGCTGGGAGTGAGGCGTGCTAACCGTCAGCAAACGAGCTTGCCATCTTTGGTTCTGTCCGCCGACAGCATGCACATAGGAATCTTAGCTGCGGCCGCTCATGCAGCAGCTAATAGAACCCCTTTTACGATCTTCTACAATCCAAGGTATCTTAGTCTGCACTTTTATTTTGCAAAGGGAAAATAAATAAATTAGTAAATCAAAAACTTAACTGCCCTGTAATTTTACATTATTTTGTAGGGCGTGTCCATCTGAATTCGTAATTCCATTCGCGAAATATAGAAAAGCTGTGCACGGTACACAATTCTCGATTAGTATGAGGTTCGGCATGATGCTTGAAACCGAAGAATCCAGTAAACGGAGGTAAATAAATACATAAATACATACATACATGCATACATACATACATACATACATACATACATACATACATACATACATACATACATACATACATACATATCTCTGTGTGTGTGTGTGTGTGTAGTTGTAGTAGCATAAAAAATATTTACTAATTTTGTTAATTGTGCAGATATATGGGAACTATTACTGGAATTAGCGACTTAGATCCACTGAGATGGCCCAATTCCAAATGGCGCAGTCTTCAGGTGATTAAACTAATATCAAGATTTGGTTACTCGAGCATAATTACGTATGTTATGAGTGAGTGTTATATAATGATTAGATTCTCGTTTGTAATGACAGGTGGAGTGGGATGAGCCCGGGTGCGGTGATAAGCATAATAGGGTTAGCCCGTGGGAAATCGAGACTCCCGAAAGTCTCTTCATATTTCCATCTCTAACCGCTTGTCTAAAACGCCCTTTCCACTCGGCTTTTCTTGGTTCGTTCGTTTATATAATTATTAAAATGACTTCTTTTTTCATTTCTTTTGATGTATACAGACTCTCTCTCTTTTTTTTTTTTTTTTAAAATATAAATCAGGGCCACAACCAGAATGGGAAACTTTGGTAAATAGGCCTTTTTTCCGAGTTCAAGACAATTTGCATGGTGAGCTTCAATGTCCCCCGGTAACGAGCCTTTGGTCCGAGCAGTTAATGAACATGCTTGCGAAACCTCACGTTGTGGACCCTCCGGGAAATATAGCAGCAGCACACTCGTTGCAAGAAACGAGGAACGTTGCGCCCCAAGAACCCAAGGCTCTGATGCAATCTGCAATCAAACAGAAACTCGAGATGAACGCACAGGATGTATCCCCACAAGGAGACAATAATAATAATAATAATATATTAATACCTCCCGGAAAGCAGTCGAGTCGTTTTGAATCAGAGGGGCAGCTTAAAGATTTTGCAGTCACGAACCAGAATAATAATAATAATAATAATAATAATAATAATAATAATAATAATAATAATAATAATAATAATAATAATAATAATAATAATAATAATAATAATGGGGCGCCACTTTTTCAAACAAGTCCTCCATGTATCGCGCAATCGCAGTTCGACCCGCACATTCTTCAAACTCAACAAATCGATAACGCCAATGCCTTGCTTCAGTATTCCAGTCCCGCCGACTTTAACTTGTCGTTTCCCATGCCTTCGGTTGGCCAAGACTTGTGGGACACACAACTCAGTTCGTGTGGTTTGAAAGACTTAACGGGTGAAAACACCAACCCGACGAGCGACATTTACAGCTGTCCCAACCTTGATGGTACAAACAGTGGAAGCACGGTGATCGATCAGTCTGTTTCTAGTACTATCTTGGATGATTTTGGTACGCTGAAGAATGTCGACTTTTCCAATCCGTCCGATTATCTTGTCGGAAATTTCTGCTCAACCCAAGATGTCCAGTCGCAGATCACATCGGCCAGTCTTGCAGATTCGCAGGCTTTTTCAATGCGAGAATATGGAGACAACTCTGGAGGAGCATCTTCGAGCAACATGGATTTCGACGACGCCAATCTTTTGCAGCAGCAGGGCTCATTTCAGCAAGTTACGCCGCGGTTCCGTACTTACACAAAGGTAAGATAAACCATTTTTAAAAGGGCTAATTTCGTTTTAAAAAAGAAAACCCTTGAAATTTAGTGTAATTCCTGAAAACCCCCAACTATTTCTCAAAACTGCCCCTTATATTTATACCTTTATACAATCCTATTATATGTTCCTACTCTTCTTGTCTCTTGATATGTGCTGATGAAATATATTTGTCGACAGATCCAAAAGACCGGATCTGTTGGAAGGTCGATTGACGTCTCGAGTTTTAAAAATTATAACGAACTGCGTTCAGAAATTGAACGCATGTTCGGTCTCGAAAGGTTGCTCAATGACTCGGGTTCGGGATGGAAGCTTGTCTATGTGGATTTCGAAAACGATGTTCTTCTTGTTGGGGATGATCCTTGGGAGTAAGCCTCATTATCTTACACTTTACACTCTTAAAAATGTTACAAACACCTCGTTGAGGAGATTACCTAACTTATTAAAGGGATATTTTTAAAAGATAGTCTCGTAATTAACCATGTCAACAACAAATGTGTTGAAAATGAATATGTTTTTCTTACAAATGCAAATGTTAATAATGTAGGGAATTTGTCAGTTGTGTAAGATGCATACGGATTTTATCTCCGTCAGAAGTTAAGCAGATGGGCGATGAAGGAATGCAGCTGTTGAACTCTGCTGCAATGCAAGGCGTTAACGGCTCAAATACAACTGATCTACTGAGGTAGCTTCGATTATTGTTAGACGAAAGGATCAGATCGGGCGATCTATTGTAATATTTTCTCACGTCTCCTAAAATTACATTATAGTAAATCCTCAGTCATGTGTTATCAGAGATGTTTTTAGCAAAGGTGCGAGTTGTTGTAATGTACGAGATAGAACCCTTGAGATGAAAGCACGCTTTTTTAGCACTGAGGTTTTATGGTAGAGTTCATTTGCTCAATGAACGCTAGCTTAACTGCTTAAGTAAATTGTGAGTGAACAAAACTTGCCGTACTGGAAGTTTGATGTTAGGAAATTCTACAGTCCGGTAACCCTTGTACGGACCTGGCCATAGGTGTCCTCTAGATAGCTGACAAGTGTCTAATATTAAATATGTATTTTTTAATTTACTTAATTTTAATACTATGTAATTTTTTATTATGTCCTTACTAATATAAATATTAATAATAATTCAATAACAACATACTCCCTTCGTCCCACAAAGATAATTCAGTATTTTATTTGCGTCCGTCCCACAAATATAGTTAAGTTACTATATTTAACATATTATTAAATTTTCATTTCCACACATACCCTTAATTAATTTCTTGAAATATTAATTTTTTACATGATAAATTGAAAATTGATGATTACAATGCAAAATCTTACTATTCAAATAACAAATATACTAATTTCAACACTGATTTTTATAAGTATTAATTGAAATTAATAAATTTAAGAAGGGTATAATTGGAAAATAATAACTAAACTAATAAGTTAACTATATAAACTACCAATTTCTTAATTTGTATGATCATCAATTTTCAATTTATCATAAATGAGTTAGTTTGTATGATCATCAATTTTCAAAATTGATGATTACAATTTTCAATTTTCAATGAGTTAACTATATAAACTATCAATTTCGTAATTACTTACAACTAAGTAATTAAATATTATTAAATAAAATATTATTATACAACATTGGCAAATCGAGTTATCGTACTGTGTTCGTATCGTATTATCGTATTTTTTTTTTGTTTTATCTTATTTGATCATAAATGTAACAATAAATATAAATCTAACTTAATTTAGAATTTCGTATTTTTCATATCGTGTTTCGTGTCATTTTATATCGTGTCGTGCCTTATTGTGTCTTTGTTTGTGTAATCGTGTTTCTTATCATGTCGTGCTATCGTGCCGTGTCAGCCATTGTCAAATACAATATAATAGTACTTTATCATCCATTTTTCAGACATGATTTGACATCTACAATAAACAGTAAAGGATTGTAAATCCTATAACAAATAAGAATTCTTCCTATTCACAAATTTTGAATACCCCAAGATTTTAAATAACGGGATTCAAAATTCCAACAAATGTTAGTCCAAACATGCCCATGAGCCTTTGAAATTTCATGGAGACTCAGGGGGTGTCCTCAATGTAGAATTGAGTGGATTTAAAATTCCATACAATTCTAGGTATCTTCAGTTTAGAATTATGTACATTCTATGAAATTCTGGTATCCTCAACTTGGAATTCTATATATTCTATAGAATTCCGACATTCTCAATATATAGTGGAATCTTGTGAATTTCATTAAATGAAGGATTTCAATAGAATTCTATTAAGTTTTAAGTTAAAAAATACACTTTCAAAATTCCTACCAAATTCTTGCCTCTTACCCTCACAATCTTAAGGAATTTACTTTTTATATATATATATATATATATATATATATATATATATATATATATATATATATATATAATTCAAATATATTATTTTATCACTCTAGTATTAAAATAATTATTCACTTTATTTATCTATTTTTTTCAAGAAAAGTATAATCAATCTTGTTTCAACCCAAAAAATGACCGACGTTGAGAAGGCCTGGAACCTTGAACACCCTCCTGATCTGCACCACAAACACAAGTTAGAAAGGACCACCGGTGATTTTTCGGTGGAAACCTCTCCGATACTTAAGTCAGTAAGCGTTTGAGGTGTTTTTCAGAAAGAAAGTAAGAGTACTCAAGAGAATGACTTACTTCTCTCAGCTTTGGGGCTGAGATATTTATAGCTTTCCCTAATAGGGACCCCAGCCGGGATCTCGGGAGCACATGCCGCGAATCTCGGGCCGTTGTGCAATAAATCCTGACAAGTGGTCCCACTTATCTCTCCATTGAGGAGTCTGGGAATCAGATCTGTCTTATGCCAGGTCTTCCTCCATTTAACATTATCTCAGTTTCTGCTTATCCTTGCGGATTTCAAGGAACCAGACCTGTCACGAGCCAGTCCCTCTTTCCTCCCATGTTTCGGCCGCGAATGAATTAGATCTTGCGGTAACGAGGACAAGAAGCTTGAGTTTAACCCCCGGAACTTCAGCTCAGCATCATCACCAGGCTTCCAACGACTTCTCCAAAATAACTAAGCTGAGAGAAATCTCTATGCAATAGACAGCTCTTCCCCGCAGAGCCGTTGTAGTCTTTTTATCTAGACTCCTTGAGGTCAGAGCTACCCCAAACCAGGTCTGACACAAAGATAGCCCTATCAACTCCTCCCCCCAAACAGTTGGGGTAGATCGGTAATATCCCAAGATTCTCCCGAAATAAATGAGGTCATCCTGTCCTTTATGAGTTCTCGTACTGGGGGAATCCCGAGATATCCGCTTTGTTCAAACAGTCCTAATTATTAGCATTAGTGATGTCGGTTCGTTTTTCCAAACGGTCCTTATTCCACACGTCCTCTCTGACACATGGGTGGCGTATGATTTGTCCTAGGACGTTTAGCGCTCCAGCACAGCAGACATGGTACTGTTAGCATTAAATGCGGGGATCCCGTCAAATCCCGGCTCCTCGATTTTCATTTTTTCAAATCGATCCACTTTCCTTTTGTCCCTCCAAATACCTTTTCCCTTTCACTTTTTAAATTCTACTTCTCACAAACCTTCTAAAATCTCCCTCCCCTTTTTTCTTCTGCAATATTTCGGCGATTTCTGAAACTCCGCTAATCTTCTTCCAATCTTTCCAAGCATTTATTACCAGGTACCCTTTCTTTCTTCACGCACTCTTTAATTATGTCAATTTCTTCTTCCCGAACCAACTCTGCCAGGGAGAGCTCATCTGGGGCAACTCCAGTGAACTCCACCTCTACCGTAAACCTTTCCTCAGCCGATTCCTACGCGACGGCTCCGGGGAGAGGGCTACCGGCGATCCTACCTCCTCCCCCTTATGACAACCTATCCTCAATAGTTAGCAACCAGACTCTTAAAGAAATCCGCTCAAAATTCCCTATCTCTGATATGTTCTCCTTTACTAATCCGGCACCCGGCTAGGGAGCATCATCACCCCCCGCCGGTCACCTTACTTTCTATGTAGACCAGTTCTACACGTGGTTAAGCCTGCCCGTCCATCCTTTCGTTCAGGCTATTTCCAGGCTGTACCATATTCCAGTACAACAATTCCTGCCTAACGCTTTTTGCGTTATGGCCGGATTTCATCCAGCAGCACAGTACGCCAGGATCACCCCCACAGCCCAGCTCTTCTTCTCTTTATTTCAAGCAAAGAGCTCTTCCAGTTTTTTCTATCTATCTGGACGACCAGACGTTCATTTCTTATCAGGTCTTCCTACATCTCATAAAGTCTGGAAGAAGAAATTCTTCTTCGTTCAGTGCTCGGGGGATTGGGGCTTCCCTACCGAACCCATCAGCTTTCTACATCCTCAAATGCGCCTACCTCGAGGGGATAGGTCACCAGATCTGAAGGAAAAAATTGCCCTCTTAAGCCAGAACCCCTTAGACTTGTCCAAGATGCTTACCGTCAAGCTCTTGAATTTCTTCAACTCCCAACAAGGGCATGGCCCTCTGCCACCCAAGATCGGTATATTTCTCGGAATGTCCTGGTTTTATTGCCTTCTCGCTATAGTTCCTTTATCATACTTTTTACTCTTTCATTTTTCCATTTCAGAGAAAATGATTCTAGCGAAGATGCAAGCCAAGGCTCTCAAGGCTGCCGAAGGGAGCCAGAAAAGCCCTCTCGGGGAGCCTTCTAGAGCTGCTCCAGCCCCGGGAGAGGTCCTCCTCGCGGCGCCACTTCAGAGCCAACCTCAGGCACCATCCAGGACTCCCGAGCCCATAAGGAAAAACCCCGAGCCGAGGAGGAGCCCAGTGCGCGAACCAGCATCTCAGCCTCCAATGAATCCCGAGGAAGAGCAACAGTTGAAGCGGAGCCGGATTGACCTTACATCCTCTTCCAGGGATCCTCCTCAACGGCTTTGCCCATCACTCCTGGGGCCACCCCTCAAACTATTCCCCCGACAATTCCTCAAGTACCTCCTTACCCGAATCAAACCTTTTTTAATAGATCTGTCCTGAACTGCCCTGGAGAAGTGGCGAGGCAATTCATGATGGGGCTAGCTCCTACGTACGACCGCAACATCGTGGATAAGATGTCAGACCCGGATCTGGTTGAGTTCTACTGCAAGGCGGAGGCTCAGGTATAAATTTCTCCACTTTTCTTGTCCTTAGCTCCTCCCAGTTCTCCCACTTATCTCTTCCTTGCGTCAGGCTGTGGTAGGACGAGCATCTTTGCTGGCTCGAGCTCGAGGCTCCTTGTTGCACGCTGACCTTAAAGGGGAGATCGAGATTTTGAGAAAACGAGAATTAGAGCTGATGGCTAAGGTCCGGGAAGGCCAGGAAGCCCAGGTCAAACTAAAAGGCTCAGAGATGGAGGTAGACTTGCTGAAGGCGGAAATGGAGGAAATGCGAGCTGAGCTCCTCAAAGTCAAGGATTCGGAGGAGAAGCAACGAGCTCTTACTCTTCTTCGTGAGCAAGAACTGGAAGAGAAGGTGAAGCAGTCTAGAGCTGATGGAGTGGATCAGTGCCGCATTGAAGGGCGTGCCGAGGGGAGGTTGGAGTTCCTCAATTCAGAGGAATGGCTACGCCTAATACAACTGACCAGAGAGACCACTCGCCGAGCTTTTCTGGGATCTGAGGAGTTGTATGATCTCCTCGTTCCCGAGGCGTAGGTCTTAATGTCCATGCTAAATGGGTGGCTGAGCACCCTTCTACTCCTTATGATTGGTCCTCCAAGATTTAAGGCGTCTGCGAGCCCACCTCCTTCTCCCACGTTCCGAAGACGACCGCCTCCACTTGTTAGATCCGGCGGCCTTTGCTGACTACATCCGCCAGGTCTTCTGTTTTTCTTCATCAGCTTCTTCTCCCCCCCCTGAACAGTCTTTAGCAATGGTTGCTGCAGGCTCCCCAACCTTTGCTAACTTGGGTGATTTACAAGAGTCTACCCAGTTCGAGAAAGACTTGGGGGAGAAGTCTCAGGCTCCAATGCAGTCATGAAGAATTTGGAGTTTAGCTGACCTTAATGTAGAGCTCATACTTTGAAGGAAATTTTTCTGCCTTGTTTTATCTGTCTAGTGATTTGCATCTTTTTGTACATATTTTCATTACCATTTTTGTTTCACGTTGCGTGTTTTTCGCTTGCTTTTTGTTGCTTTAGGAGTCGGGTTGGCCGTTTTTCGTATTTCTAGATTTTCTTAGTTTTTGTACCATTTTTCTTGGCCGTAGGACGTCCAAGCGGGGCCCACGCTCATTTGGGATCGTTGATACTCGACTCGGGAATGGACGGACAAAGCAAGGAAGCGCAGCGGACGAGGTTCGATAAACCGGCGGACGCGAAAAGAACGAGAAATCGAGCCGGGCGTTGGAATCCAGTCGGCCGACTGGATGTTCAGTCGATCGACTGAATTTTTAGTCGATCGACTGAACCGATAAAATCGACTGGATTCCAGGGGATTTTGGCATTTTGGACAACGCAGTCGATCGACTGCCTACTTGGCCGATCGACTGCTGTCGATCGACTGGGTCCTCCGAAGATCGACTGAATTCCAGGGCTCTTGGCCATTTTTGACATCGCGGTCGATCGACTGCCGACATGGCCGATCGACTGCTAGTCGATCGACTGCTTTTTCAGTCGATCGACTGAAAAGCAGGATTTTCGAAGTATTAAGTAATCAGACGTCATTTCAAGGATACCAACTTGCAGCAAGGCTTTCTTCCCCAAGAAAGCTCCTCCAAAACCAGAAAACATTCTCCTTTTCATATTTGCTTATTTTTAATTTCCATAAATCCTAGTAATTAGTGATAGATTAGTTAAGTTTAGATCTTAGCTAGTTAGTGATCAAGCTTTGTTTTAGTTTTTTTTTTTTGTGAAGAATCATTCAGCTTTCAAGCTTTTCTCCTTCAAGCTTTTGTGAAATCATACATTTGGTAATATCTTTCTATAATCTAGTTTTATTTTCATGTTATTCCTTTTTCATATTGTGTTATGTTTTGGATCATAGTTTAGTGACTCTTTTGATAATCAAACGTTCAATTTCATTATATAGCTTTCTAGCTTATGAACTTATGCTTTTAAGTTATCTAGTTGTTAATCAATTTCTAAGTTTGTAGAAGTTTTATAAGATCTTCCTTTTTTTTAAAACTTTTAATTAATGCTAAGTTAATTTTGTTGACTTATTCAAATAAGCTTGACTTTAATTTTCCCTCCATTTTCCTTAATTTCAAATTATTAAGTTTTAATAGTTAATTAGTTTAGATTGATAGTTTTTAATATAAGCTTTAATTTCCTTTAAATGTTTTAATGTTTTTAAATCTTGTATTTCAATTTAAATCTTAGTTATAAAACTTAAAATCGAACAATGACTACCGCTTTCTTAGGTTAAATTAGTTTAATCAAAACCGACGATAAGAACAACTGAGAARCCGAAAGCCGATCACATCCATCCTCGAGAGACACGACTCGGGACAACTTACCGCACCTACAATCGACTCCGTACTATTGCGGAGACGATTCTTAGAGCGCTAAGAATTCCTCGATCATCTAGATTTTGAACAGACCTGTTTGCTGTAGCCTGCGTGGCTGGTCTGTCACTTTTCTGATGCGTACTTTGTATTCGAACTTTTTTACTCAATGCCAATTAATGTTTTTTTTTGTCTTGTTGCGACTCTTGATTTTTAGGGTTTCCTGATTTTCCAGAAACCCTAGTACTTTTGATTCCTTCTACACGCGCTTTCACTTCTTTAAATACGTGCATATCTTCATTATTCTCTTTGTAATTTTCTCTGTAATTTTTCTGTCATGGCATCCTCTCCCCTTATTAACGAACTCGATTCAGTGAGGCGCAAGAACATCTCCCTCGTCGTTGAAAAGTTCAAGCTCTCTGACCAGATCACTTCCCTCAAGTATCTTTACCGCCTTTTGGAAAGGAAACGTCAGAAAAAATTTTTTTACAAAAGAGAGTGGGCGGAGCTTCGGCAAGTTAACCGCCAACTCCAAGAGGAGAAGGTGGACCTGGCCGAAGCGGTGAGTCGCCTGACCGCCACTGCTGGCGAAGTTCCCGCGCTTGCCGATCGTTCCGACAAATATCGCCGCCGCCTGCACGAAACGGAGCGTGAGCTCTGGCGAGTTCGTCGAGCTCTGGCTTCAGATCGGAGATCTTCTCACAGCTAAACACCTTAGCTTTATTTTCACTGTTTCCTGCAATCTCATGTAATCAAAGTTGCCAACCTTTTCTGAAAGGTGTAGTCAACCAGTGTTTTTTGTATTGTGCAATAATATATGAATTTCCTGAGTTCTTTCTCAATACTGCTCAAATAATCTGTTAATCAATTTTTCATCTGCTCTCAATCGTTCAATTCATGCATTCATTCGTGTTACCAGTTAAGCATTTACCACTTAAGGTTTTATACCTTATCCAGGTCCAGCATATTCGTACATTTCAGCTGACAAATAGGTCAGGCTCATATGCACAGCAGAAACCCTCGTGGGTCCGAAAATCAATGCGTGTATCTTCTAGTTAGCCTGAGCTAATGCTGACTACCTGGTCAGGCGAATCGAGGCATCCGCCTTTTAGCCTATGTTAACCTGCACTTATAATCAAGTTAGGTATAATTGAGGACATCCATCTTTAGCCAATCTTGGCTTACACTGACAATCAGGTCAGGTAAAATTGAGGACATCCGTCCTTAGCCAATCCCGGCTTTAAACTGACAATCAGGTCAGGTAAAATTGAGGACATCCGTCCTTAGCCAATCCTGGATTATACTGACAATCAGGTCAGGCAAAATTGAGGACATCCGTCCTTGGCCAGTCCTGGCTTATACTGACAATCAGGTCAGGCAAAATTGAGGACATCCGTCCTTAGCCAATCCTGGCTTATACTGATAATCAGGTCAGGCAAAATTGAGGACATCCGTCCTTAGCCAATCCTGGCTTAAAACACGTACTTCAAGTTTTAGGTTCATAAGGAGAAACCTGCAATTTTATTTAATCAAATTAATAAATAGGAGTTAAAAAATTACAATTATGTGTAAAATTTTCGTAAGTTAGCGATATTCCAAGCGCGGGGTATCTCTGTCCCATCAAGCTCTTCCAACATGTAAGCTCCTCCAGCTAGGACTTGGGTGACCCGGATGGGTCCTTGCCACGTGGCTTCTAGCTTTCCCTTGGTCTGTCCCAAATCAACTTTCTTAAGAACCAGGTCTCCCACTTGGAAACGCCTCTCTCGCACCGTTTTATTATAGGCAGCTCTAATTCGCCCTCGCACATGCTCCATTCGCACTGCCGCTTGGTCTCTCCTCTCCTCAACTAAATCCAGAGCATCTTGGATCAATGCCTCATTCTGAGCTTGATCATAATTTTGCACCCAATGAGTCTCTAAACTAATCTCCGCAGGTACCACAGCATCCATGCCATATACAAGACTGAAGGGGGTCTCGCCCATTGCTTTCCTTGGGATTTGTGCGATACGCCCAAAGTACCGCACTCAGCTCTTCCACCCATTCCCTCCAGACCTTTCCAATCTTGACTTAAGCCCTTGGACCAAAATGCGGTTGGTTACCTCGACCTGACCATTCGCTTGCGGATGGTATACGGATGTAACATGGTGTTGTATTTTCATCTTGACATACCAAGCCTTAATTCTGGCCCCCGTAAATTGGGTGCCGTTGTCCGATATTATCACCCTTGGTATGCCRAAATGACAAACGATATTTTTCCATATGAATCCCATTACTGCCTCTTCTGTTATTTTTGCCAGAGCTTCCGCCTCAACCCATTTACTGAAATAATCTATAGCTACGATTAAGAATCTTTTCTGAGCTGGAGCCATCGGGAATGGGCCGACCAGGTCGATTCCCCATTTCGCAAAAGGGCAAGGGGAGCTCATTGTTAACAGTTCTTCCGCAGGCTGATGGATCAAAGGAGCCATTTTCTGATACTTTTCACATTTTTGCACGAAGACCTCAGCCTCCTTCCTCAATAAAGGCCAAAAATAACCAGCCCTTAACACCTTGCTAGCTAGAGCTCTGGCCCCCATGTGATTGCCACAACACCCTTCATGAATCTCACGCAGTACCAGAGCTCCTTCTTCTTGACTCAGGCATCTCAATAAGGGCTGGCCAAATCCTCGTTTAAATAGTTCTCCCTTAATTAGGCAAAACCTGGCAGCCCTGGATCGTATTTTCGCCGCCTCCTTCCTATCCTCCGGCAAGACCTCCTGTTCCAAGTATGCCTTTATAGGAGAGCGCCAGTCCTCCCCCTCAATGATTGAGCATACCTGTTCTGTTCCAAATTCTTTGTCCGCCTGTAGTAGAGTAA
Source organism: Phtheirospermum japonicum (assembly GCA_014905375.1). Classification (NCBI taxonomy): domain Eukaryota; kingdom Viridiplantae; phylum Streptophyta; class Magnoliopsida; order Lamiales; family Orobanchaceae; genus Phtheirospermum; species Phtheirospermum japonicum. The sequence goes on along the minus strand of BMAC01000699.1, from coordinate 15,384 downwards.
TCACTCTTTCTTGACAATCTGCAGCAGAGCTGGCCACCTTTGCCAAGAAATCAGCTCTTCCATTTTCCTCTCTAGGGATCTGCAGGACCGTTAGGTCTTTCATACCTCTAGCGAGCTCTCTATACTTGGCCAAATATCTCTGCATATTTTCTTCTCTCGTTTCAAACTCCCCGCTGATCTGCTTGCAAACAAGCTGAGAATCTACCCTGGCGCACACTTGCTCTGCACCCAGGTCCTTCGCCATCTGAATCCCTCTTAGAAGGGCCTCATACTCAGCAGCGTTATTAGAAAATGTTGTGTTCAGCCGAATGACGAACTCAGTGGATGTACCTGCTGGATCCGTTAAAATAATTCCAGCTCCACAGCCGTGGTTACAGACAAAGCCATCCGTGAAAATCGTCCATGCCTTCATCTCTCCCGGAGGACCAGTCATTTCTTGCATGAAATCGGCTAAGGCCTGGGCTTTAATTGCCGTTATGGCCTCAAAACTAATATCAAATTGGCTTAGCTCAATTATCCACTTGACCAGTCTCCCCGACGCCTCTGGCTTATCCATGACAGCTTTCAGCGGTAGGTTCGTCCGTACGACTATACTATGTGAGAGGAAATATGGGCGCAATTTCCGGGCTGTGCCTACTAGAGCTAGTACTGCCCGCTCTACCTCTACGTACCTCACTTCGGCATCGTGTAAGACCTTACTCCAGTAGTAGACTGGTTTTTGTATCTTTCCTTCTTCTCGAATCAAGACAGAGCTAACTGCTTGCTGTCCGACCGATAGGTAGAAGATAAGGGGTTCTCCTAGAACAGGCTTTATTAGCAAGGTCATGCCAGCCAAGTGTTCTTTCAACATTTTAAATGCATCTTCACATTCTCCAGTCCACTCAAAACGGGCTTTTTTACGCAAAGCTTGGAAGAAAGGGAGGCTCTTCTCTGCCGAGCGTGAGACAAATCGGCTCAAGTCATTAATACGTCCCGCTAAACACTGCATTTTTTTGACATTCCTGGGTGCCTGCATCTCCATAATTGCTCGTACCTTTTCCGGGTTGGCCTCAATCCCCCTTTCCGTAACCATGTACCCAAGGAACTTGCCAGCTCTTACCCCAAACGCGCATTTTTTAGGGTTAAGCTTCATTCGGTATTTCCTCAGTGTAGCAAAGGTCTTTTTCAGATCATTCACATGGGAGGTTGCCTTGATGCTCTTGACTAGCATATTATCCACGTATACCTCCATGTTTCTCCCAAGCCAATTTTTAAACATTCTATCTGCTAACCTCTGGTATGTGGCTCCGGCATTCTTTAGCCCGAAAGGCATGACCACATAACAGTAGGTACCCTTCGGGGTGATAAAGCTAACTCTCTTCCAATCCTCTTTCGCCAGCCTGATCTGATGGTAACCCTGCGAGACGTCCATCATACTTAGGAGCTCACATCCAGCAGTAGAATCAACTAATTGATCAATCCTCGGAAGTGGGTAGTGATCTTTCGGACAAGCTCGGTTAAGGTCACAGAAATCAATGCACATTCTCCAATCTTCTTGGGTTTTGGGAACTAATACAGCATTGGAGAGCCACTCTAGGAATTGGATTTCCTGGATATGCTTGGCACTAAGTAATTTTTCCACCTCTGCTTCAATTATGGCCTCTTTCTCAGGTCCGAAATTCCGCTTCTTCTGTTTTATCGGCTTCACATCTGGGCTGATGTTTAGGCGATGCTCCATCACTTCCGGATCAATTCCCACTAAATCCTGAGGAGACCACGCAAACACATCCGCATTCTCTCTTAATAAAGCTACCAAGGCTGTCAAGACCTCCGGGCTAAGCGTCGTCCCTACGCGGAGAACTCTACTTTCATCACTCGGGACGACCTCTACAAGCATCAATCCTTCTTCACCTCGAGCCTGAACTATCCGTGGCTGCTCTATCCGAGCCTTCTTGCTCTGCCTCTCATCCTCAGTATTCCGCCGAATACACTCAACATACGTCTGGCGTGATGCGTATTGATCTCCTCTCACCTCTCCAGTTCCATCTTCAGTGGGGAATTTCATCTTCATGTGAAAAACTGAAATTACAGCTTGGAATTGACTTAGGGAGGGTCGACCAAGCATGACATTGTAAGAGGATGGCGCATCTACAACCAAGAAATGAACCATCCTTGTCACCCTATAAGGCTCTTCCCCTAGGGTGACGAGGAGCCTGACCGCTCCCATTGGTTTTAGGGCTCCCCCTGCAAAGCCGACTAGAGAGGTGGTCACCTCCTCTAGCTCCACATTCAATTTCAATTGTCGGAAACAGTCATAAAACAGGATGTCAGCAGAATTTTCGATGTCCACAAAGATCCGTCGCACATTATAATTAGCGATCGTCGCCGTTATAACCAGAGCATCCATGTGCGGGGCCAAAATACCATCACCATCTTCTAACCCGAAATAGATGTTAGGGGTAGAGGTCATTTGTCCCACATCGCGTGATTTTTGAGCTAAATCCTTCGCAACTCTGACATAACTGTGCTGCTTCCTCTTGGAATGCTCCTCCAGTGATCATCTGGATTTCCCCATGAATGACTTGGGCTTGATCAGCCCGTCTCCCATCAGAGCGGCTTCTATCCTGGTCTTTTTTGCCCTGGTTAAACCTGTCGTAGCCCTTGTTGCCAGACCTGGCCTCTTCTCTCCTCATACGAACGTACTCCTTCAGGTGCCCAGCCTGAACCATTCTCTCCAGTTCGTCTTTCAGATGCGTACACTCATCGGTATTGTGTCCATATTCATTATGTAAACGACATAATCGATCAGATCTTTCTTTCCTAGGCTTCTGTGAGTACGTCTTGGGCCATTTCAGCTCTGGATGCCTCTCTATTGCCTGCAGTATTTCGCCTTGTGGGGTTGCCAAAGGAGTGTATCTATCAAAGCGAGGTCTCCCTCTAGACAGATCTGGCCTGGGCTTCTTCACTGCTGCCCTCTCATCTCTATCATACCTTTCCCTCTTCTTCTCTCCTTCCTCTTTGGTTTTCAAAGCTTCTTCCAAATGGATATACTTTTCTGCTCTCTCCAAGAGCTCTCCAAATTTCAGAGCTGGTTTCACCACCAGCGATTCGAGAAATTCTCCTCTCCTCAAGCCCTGTGCTAGAGCATTTACCAACAGCTCTTCTGACGCAGAAGGTACTTCTAGCTTAGCCGTTGTGAACCTATTGATGTAGGCACGCAGGCTTTCGTTCTCTTTCTGCTTCAGGCTGAAAAGTTCAAGCGGCATTTTCTGGTACTTCCTGCAGCTCGTGAACTGGTGTAGGAAGGCCGAACTGAATTCGTCAAAGTTGCTGATGGAACGAGGCAGTAACTGGCTAAACTAGAGCTGCGCCGACTTAGTAAAAGTCATTGGGAAGACCCAGCACATAACAGTGTCCGAAAATTTATGTAGAGCTGCCGCAATCTCGAAGCGACTGAGGTGGTCCCACGGATCCGTGGTTCCATTATATTCAAAGCCCAAGGAGCGATATGAAGCTGGCACGTCGTCATGCATAACCTCCTCGGTGAAAGGAGTGCCCCGCCGCGCTGGCACGGCACCAGCATTCGTCAATTTCCTCTTAAATTCTCGCACCTCTTTTTGCAAACTCTGCATCTGTTCAGCCAGACCTGGATTAGTCTGACTTGAAGTCTCGCTGTCAGAGGTGGAGAAGTGCTCTTTCTTGTCTTGTAGAGGAGCCCAATCCGCGTGCTGTCCTCGTAATGGTTCAGTTCCCACCACCGGGACAACTCGCGCTGGCGGCGTGTTGGCTGGCGGCGTCGCCATCTCCGCGAATTTCTTTTCCACCGCTGTCTCCACGGCTTTTCCAATGAGCTCTGAGAGCTGCAAAAGGAAGGATTCATTAAATGAACCACCAGTAGTTGGTCCGGATCTACTGAGTGGGGGCGGCGCAGCGCCTGGCGTGGCCGCTACTGACGGTGCTGTCTCTCCTCGCCCCATCGCCGACGTATCTGTCGACCTGGGCATTCCCCACGGTGCAGCGGAACTAGGGGTTCCGCCCAACTCTCCCACCAAGTTTCGCCATAAACCGTCTGAAGCCACGAAATAAAAAGAAAACCTCACGCCTTAGCTTGACCGCTTTCCCATAGACGGCGCCAATTGTCTCAACCCAAAAAATGACCAACGTTGAGAAGGCCTGGAACCTTGAATTCAAATTTATTAAGGTTTTTATTTTATTTATTATTTTGAGCCCAATTTTTCTTTTTATTTTATTTTAATATTAATTTTATAGTTTATTATTTCTAGTCCAATAAGCCATTTTATTCAAATTCAATTACATTATTTTTATTTTATTCTATTTTTACCAAAACCAAATTTAAACAATATTATTCTTATTTTGCTAAGGCCCAATTTCAATAATATTATTTTGTTTACAAAATTCTAACCCAAGTCCAATCCAAACCTTATAACTTGGCCCAAGCCCACCACAACTCTAACTTTTCAAAACCAAAAATGAATTCTTTTATTAATTGTTTTGTCTTGAATTATATACAAAAACCTTATCCCCAACATCCACATTTTCAACACATTCACAGCCACAAACAACAACAACAGGTAAATCTTGTTTTCCAAAAAAATTCTCAAAACTCACCAACACCACCAAACCCGTACGCCAACCCGCCTGAAAACCAAACCACCACCCATCTGCCAACACCAAACCAACCCAAAACCCGGGCGAGTTCACAGCCGCCCATCCTTGACCGTTTTCACAAACTCCAAACAAATTCGTAGCTGAAAATTCCAGGCCCGAACACCTGCCTGCACCTCGCCAGCACGAGTCGTCGGCCAAACCGACCACGGCCGCGCCACCCAAACATCCAACGCCCAAACCCGCAACCACCGTCACTGACCCAACAACCAACTTCCAGCCGCCAGACGAGACCATCACCTTCACGGCCGTTTTCCAGTCCCCAACACCACAGTCCGAAGCTTCAACCAACTCCGGCCAAAACCAAACCGCACCCCACAACCGAAACACGAGTCACGACCGTCAGTTCTCACCACCTCCGTCAACGTCCGTTGTGAGTCACCGTCGACGGAGGAGAAGAAGCCGCCTCTTAAGCCGTCGCCCCCGCCGCTGCCACGAGTTTCCGCCGCCGCCGTCGATTTCTGGAAAAGGCGGAGAAATCGCTCCTCTGCCGCTGTATCATCGTCGCCACCCAGACGACCCCGGAGCCACCCCACGTCGGATTGAGGTCGCCGTCGCCGATTCAGAAGAGGCGCATCACCAACGGCGCACGATGAACCAGTCGTCGCTTCGCTGTCGCCTGTTCAGCGCCGCCGATTGCTCGCCTCCGCTGCTCAAGGCCGTTAGTAGGCGCGGCCGCCCGTACACCGTTGTCATAGTCGCCCGATTGCTTCGACGATTTCTGGCCGAAGAAGAGAGAAAGAAGGAAGAAAGAAAAAGGGATAAGACGGGTGAATGGAGGATTAAGGCTGAGACCATTTATTTAATCCAAACTTTCCAAAAAATTTCAATTTTAACCACCAGACCTTTAACCTTTCCAGATTGACCCCAGAACTATTGGTCCCTTTTCGATTGAGCCCCCCCAGCTTATCCAAACTCCAATTTCAGCCCCCATATTTATCTAATTGGCCTCAAAGCTTCCGAACTTATTCAATTGAGCCTCCAATTTACCAAAACTTCAATTTTACCCTTCCAAGTTCAAGAACCCTAATAAAACAACACTATTGGCTTTGTTTTCCCTAACCGGACATTCGATTCATGGCTATGGTTTTATTACCTTTTAAATTATTCAAAAATATATATGTTATTTTGTTAAACCCAAGTACTAAATTAAATTACCATTTTCAATGTAGGAAACGAGGGTCCTCAAACCTAGGATTTTCAAGCACGAGCATCTACATTCGCATCTTTACGAAACTACATTCAAGTTGGTGATTCTAAACCTTTTCAAAACTATGTTTGTCTATGTTAAATGCAAATATATGAATTATCTATGTCTCAATGCAACATTCCATAGTAGCTTTCGAGCTAAAACCATGATAGTGTGTTGTAGCCATTCATTTATGATTTATATGATTTCTTCTTAACATTGCCGAACGTGTTCCATGTTTGACTATGTTATATGCGATTGTATGAATTATCTATGTCTCAATGCAACATTCCATAGTAGCTTTCGGGCTAAAACAACAGTAGCTTTCGAGCTAAATCTATGGTTGGCCAACATCTATGAACGACTGACAGTGTGTTGTAGCTATTCATTTATGGTTTGTATGATTTGTGTTTAATATTGACAAACAAATCCCCACTGAGCGAGTTGAAAGCTCACACCCATTTCTATCAAACTTTTCAGGTTGAGGAGTTGGATGTGGTACGAGGCGGTGGATGCGAAGATGTTATTTTCAATGCTATTTTATTTTCTTCTCTATGGATTGGTATCTTTAGTTTTGTCAAGTTTAAAAACAATATTGAGACTTGTGTTTCTATTTAAAACTTCTTGAATAGTCGAGTACTACTATTTGATGCGTTAAGTGAATTTCCTGTTTTAAATTAATGTTAAGTTTTATTCACGCTTCCGCTCAAATTTATTGTGATTGGGATTTATTGAAAACTCATGCCCTTGTTCTTGGAAGTTTTAATTATGAAAAATCAAGTTTTACACTTTTCGAAAATGGGGCGTGACAGTACTCAAAAGAATGACTTACTTCTCTCAGCTTTGGGGCTGAGATATTTATAGCTTTCCCTAATGGGGGACCCCAGCCGGGATCCCGGGAGCACATGCCGCGAATCTCGGGCCGTTGTTCAACAAATCCTAACAAGTGGTCCCACTTATCTCTCCATTGAGGAGTCTGGGAATCAGATCTTTCTTATGCCAGGTCTTCCTTCATTTAACATTATCTCATTTTTCTGGTTATCCTTGCGGATTTCAAGGAACCAGACCTGTCACGAGCCAGTCCCTCTTTCCTCCCATGTTTCGGCCGCGAATGAATTAGATCTTGCGGTAACGAGGACAAGAAGCTTGAGTTTAACCTCCGGAACTTCAGCTCAGCATCATCACCAGGCTTCCAACGACTTCTCCAAAATAACTAAGCTGAGAGAAATCTCTATGCAATAGACAGCTCTTCCCCGCAGAGCCGTTGTACTCTTTTTATCTAGACTCCTTGAGGTCAGAGCTACCCCAAACCAGGTCTGACACAAAGATAGCCCTATCAAATCTATAAGAAAAAATATTTGTGCAATTTAGAAAATATGTATTTCTTCTTGAATTTTTTTTAAAAATCATCATATTTCAATATAATATGGTATGAAAATGATTACATTAATCACATTATCATATTTGCACATAAAGTATAATAAAAACTTATTATTAAATTTATTTATTTTAGTTTATAAAATTAAGGAATATTCTTCTATTTAAGAAAAAAGACAATGTTAAACTTTATATTTCTTATAATCATAGTTTTATTTTTCTAATTTTTTTTTACTTATTAAGTAGAAAGACATAGCATTCATCTTGTAATAAAAATAAAATAACAGAAAGGATCAATATTGCCAAATTTATACAAAATAATTAATTTTATAATTGATTATCTGAAAAAGAAAAAATAATTAATTTAGAAATTGGTAACATGATTTTTTTTAATAGTTCATATTTTTAATGATAATATTGCACAATAAATATTATTATTGAAATTTGTACATTCTCCTAAGTTGTGATAATTATTCTTGTACAAAATAGTTATAATAATTCTAATGCATTTAAGGATTCTATTAAAACTCACATAATTGTATAATATGGTTCCATAGAATTCCATTAGATCCAATGGTACATAAAACTATCCATAAAATCTATAGAATTCCATAAAAATAAACACTCAATAGAATTCTATGATATTCATGTTGAAGATCAGCCCCTAGTCTCCTATGTCTTTGATCCTGCTATAACTGGATAAAATCATGTTTCATTCACTCAAATTATAATACAAATAATAAATAAATACCTCATGCTTGATTAATAAAAGAACAAAACTAAGTGTTTCTCCTTTTTTTAATTTTTCTCAAAGTACATTTGTTAAGCGCGGATTCTATACTCAAATTTTTCTAGCCGACCAGCGGCGGCGGCAGCCTGGCGGCCGACGGTAAGCCAGTCGCCCTGCCCATTATGATGTTGTTGTTGTTGTTGTTGTTATTGTTGTTGTTGTTATTATTATTATTGTTGTTGTTGTTGTTGTTGTTGTTACTATTACATATAAAACAAATTTAATAAAAAGAAAGTGATTTTATATATTAAATTTTAGGAATAAGGTTAAACTTGTAATTATGTAATTAAAGATATTATATATTAAACTTAAAATAGTACAAATGTGTACAGACCCTTTAACTGATGAATTTTAATACTTTTCATTTGTAAAATAATGGAAGAATTAGATTGAGTTTTAACCAGAGCTAATGGTTAAATGTGGCTACCTACGGTCAGCTCCGTACACTAGTACTTGACCATAGAAGCTCCATTTATATTAAACTAAACGAGCACCTAAAGTAATGCACTTTGAGACAGAATCACGAGACTAAACATGGGATAAAGAGAAAAATCTCACATAATATGTCTCTTGCGAAATCATCTCACATCGAGACAAACATAAAACTAGCAACTTTATTTTTAAAATTAAATCTAATATTTTCCTTGATTTACAACTTGTCATTTATTCTATAATTAGTATTGTAGCCGTGCGTTGCACGATAATTTTTTATTTTATTTTATTTAAAACAAAAAGAATTATTTAAAATGTATTAAAATATTTAAATAAGTAATTGTATATATGTATACTTAAATTATATATATCTCTCTGTGTGTATGTATATTTCGTTAAGAACCATCACTGGCTCTCACACCAAAGATGGTTTTACCATAACTGCTCCCTATATATAAATCATCTAAATATTATTTAAAGATCGAATAGTATTCAAAATAATATAACCTAATTCATAAAAGGGTTTTTATTAGACGAAATATATTTTACAAATTATGATAAATTTCCTTATACACAACATTTGTAGTTTTGTTAACATGTTTATTCTCATCATCGTCGATCAATATTTGTAAACCTATACGATTGGTCACCCTTGATATAGCAACGTATAACTGACCATGGTTGAAAACAGGCTTCTTCGAAAAAATTCTGACGTGAGAGAGATATTGTCCTTGAATTTTGTTGATCATCATAGCATATGACACGATCAGAGAAAATTGTCATCGTTGGAACTTGAAAGGGAACCTCGAATTGGATGGTGTGACAGTCGTTCTAAGGATTAACAACAATTCACTTGCATTGCTTCCTTGAGAAATATTAGCCTATACAATATGACCGTCAAGTAAACAACTAACATTATACAACACAAGGGAATGAACGATATTTCTCAACAACATGAGTGGAATTCTAATTTTTAGGTTTAGCTCATAGAGGCAATCCATAACATTTAATGGTATTTAGAAACTCTAGTAAGTAAACGTCCTACAATATGTCAATGTTTGAGTCTGATTTGCATGCATTATCAGAGTTAAGATATACTTCACATTCCCCCTTTAATTTTATGACATCATATATTTATTAATCAAATCGACGACATCAAGTGTTGGGGAAAGAATAGCCCGACACTCCAAATAAGCGAAACATTCAGCAGTTTTTCCAAATTGTGGATATGTGCTCGCCACAATTGACAGAACATGGTCTCCATCATCTTTCAATAATAGATAACTTAGATTTCAATTAAATGATACCATCATTTGGTTGTCCAACTATTACATCTCCTATACTATTTATCAAGTTGAAAACATTCTTTAACTTGATATAATTGGGATCTGCATTGTGATTTTGTAGCACCACATTATTGGTCTACTTCAAAACTATGTAATGAGTCCATAAATGAGAATATTTGATCACTGTATGAACTATGTCTGGTCTAGTACTTTTTGGAATAACCGACAAAATTTGATGAAAATCTCTACCAAGAATTATTATTTTGTTACCGAATGAAAGCTGTGTATTAGAATTATTTTGCAATGTCATCACGTTTTTCAATATTTTGTCCAGAGTTTCAAAATAATGGTTATGCATCATTGGAGTTTCGYCCCAAATAATGAGATGCGCATCCACSATTAAWTTTGMAAGTGGAGTACCAGTAATGATCGAAATCTTAGTGGATATTAAAAGTAACCCTAAATCTAGAATGCCCATTTCTTCCTTTCGAAGAAGAAGAAAAGTTATGTCATTAAATATTACATTAAGAAAACTTCCACTATTAGATTTAACAGTTGTAAAAAGCATCCTCTGTATCTATAGATGAGAAATACACCATTCTTGGTTAAATATATTGCATCCATTACTTTATCAATTTTGGCGGAATATAGTAAATTCGTACTAATGAAAATAAATCTACTTTTCTAGGTGTCCATTCTTTTATTTTTGAGTACTAAATTTTTTTTTTGGAAACTAAACATAAGGCAAACTCATTATCATTATCATTATACAATACATTATGCTCTTCTGTAAGATAAAAACTCAAACACATGATAGGTGAAGTTTTATACTGAATTTCATAAACTAATATTCACCACGCCGCTTCGCGTGGAAAAATGTAATGACAATCATAA
>BMAC01000698.1:602198-639465 GCA_014905375.1 Phtheirospermum japonicum | reverse complement strand
TGTATATGTATGTTATTCGTGATTGAGAAAAACATTGATAAAACTGAACAGTTGTTTCCTCGAGAGATACGACTCGAGTCAAACTCATCACCCTACAGTTACCTCGTACACTTGCGAGCAAACTGACGTGCTTTTAAATTAATTTATTAAAAATGGGGTGCACAAAAGTTTGAGTCACCTCTTATCTCTTGTCTCTTGTCGATACAAAGAGGACACAGGCCTCACTTTTTTCCTACATTCATTTTATCTCATATATATTAAACTCTTGCGCGCTATCGAGCTCTCGCACATATCTCTCGAACACTATCTGACTTGAGCGTCGGAGGGCCTACGCCGGGGCTGCTCAGCTTGGGTTCTGTTGTGCAGGTTATACAGGTTGCCAGGAGACTTTTGAAGTTCTATCAGGTCGCCAAGAGATTTCTGGAGGTCGATGACTTCATATTTAAGGTCATTACCCCCTATTCTTGAAGCACCAATCTTTTCGGTCGCATCAAGTGTAGAATCTAGTTATTAATTTATTTTTGTGAATCGAGAGGCTTGATGGGGTCAAGAACCACCAGTCGTTGGAGACTGCTCATTTTGACCATTCTTCTATCGGGATTTTATGAGATATATTTTCTTTGAAAGACCTTTTTTTGAACAACATTTTTGTGGTCTCGAATTTCCATTTCAATAATAATTTCGTGACTGTGTATGTAAGTGGGCGCGATGGGCGTGAGTATGTGCAGCGTGTATGCATATGTTGTAGCGTGAATTTTATGTGGGCCGAGGTGTGGAAAGTGACATACGGTGTCAATCGATGGTTTTGGCTGGTTGTGATCGGTGTGAAGTGGTGGTGTCCAGCGGTAAGAAGTTAAGGATTGAAAATAAAATGTGTTAGAAGTTCATGGGTGGGATTTTGAGAATTTGGTACAGTTTTGGACTTCATTGAAAAGTCTAGGAACTTTAATTTGACCATTTTAAATTAAAATTCAGTTTCCCCAAATTCAAACTTTGATTATTGCAAATTGACCCCATATCATCTTGTTCAGAATTTCCAGAACGACCTCAGAAACTTTCACAAGTTCTTTAAATTCTATTTTAACCCAAGATACTTTATTAAATCTCCAAATACATACAACTTTCCCATTTGGGACCCGAAATGGTTCAAACAACCTGCAAAATAACTTAAGATTCAAATCATAGCTTCATTACGATATTTTCATACGCAAGGTGAATCCTAAATTCTAATTTTACCCCTCAAACATCTAATTTTAAGATTGAGATACGAGTATTTGAGACTTGACTTGGAAAATATCAAGCCATGACATGTAATGAATCGGGGATCTTGTGAAGATGCTCTAGTGATGTGCTAAACTTCGAAAGATCTTCAATGAAAGTGGGTAAAAATATCTTTCAAATGGCTTTAAAGGAAAATGAAAACCAGCATAAAATAATTCCATGCATTTGTGAGTGTTGGATTATTTGAACTTAAATCTTACACTCTTTATTAAATAAAACGACTATGATGATCATTTAATGTATTTTATTTAACTTGATTGTTTGTTCTTGTAAACATATTACAATTTCATTTGCATTATAAATTTTATATTACATTTAATTCGTTAGGAGTTTTACTAACAATTGTAAGATTTATATTTTTGTGGAATACTTCTTGATGTGTTTTGAGATTGTGATTGTTTGAGGCTTGAATGTGTTTGTTAATATACCAAGTAGGTCGCTTGTGGTTATTATTTCATTATGTATGGTATACTCCCATTTCCTGTCTAGGCTGGAGATGATGATAGGATTTGGGTCGTATTTTTTGTGTATTCTGAATTATGACGATTCTCTGGTTTCATCCCATCACCGAAGGGACATCGAGCCATTTGGAGGGATAAGGCTTTCTTGAGGCTTTGGCCTATATATATGTTTGTTTGGGTATTTCACGTATCATGGTGAGTTAGTTAGAAACGTAAGGGGTTATATGACCAGTGTCAACTACCACATTTATTATAAGTTGGTCGGACCTGGTTCGGGAGCTAAAAGCTACGTGTGGGAGCCCTTATCCACAATCAATCTAAACGCAATGCACGAAAGCCATCTCTAGAATATCGTTTCAGGGTGACGACCATATGTGAATCTAATATTCACACGTGTTTGTTATCTATTATGGGTTTACATATATTTTCTCGTCTAAATCGATATTCATTAGTATACATGAAACACGTTTGACAACAACTTATATTTTGCAGAGGCTTAAACATTTCTTTTGTTAAACCATTATATGTATTTTGCGCAAACTTTATAAAACTCATTTTTTTTTCTACTTTTTGAACCCCCCCATTGAGCTAGCTCACTCCATATTTTTAATAAAAAATTGAGACGTTGAGACATGAGAGGCAATCAGTAAGTGAACTATCAACTTAGGACTGGTCTGACTTCGAGACTTCTAGTATTTAGTTTATTTTTATTTAAGATTAATCTTAGCACTAGTTATAATCTTGTTTTAGTCCCTTACCAATTTTATATTTGATGTTTTAGACTTCCGTTATATTTAGTGTTTTCGCCAAACCTAACCGTTTGTAATTTTGGAGGCTACCTTGAAAATTTAGGTAAGTTTGTTTTTTTTACTAGGATTACTATATTATATTTTAGGGGGCTAAAATATAGAATTCTTCCATTAGCTTTTTGTACTTAGCAAAAATATTCCACTAAACAGGAGGTGGCAAATTTAATCTACCAATTAAAATTGTATCGTATATTTAATCCAGTTTTGGGAATTTTGACCAAAAGACCGTTGGTCAAAATCTAGAGGGTGGTAAGTTTAGTCCATCAATTAAATGTTTGTCTTACATTTAGTCCGAATTTTGGGGTCACGTGTGTGTTACATGCAATTTTCCTTCAATAATTCCAGTTTTGGGTGAAAATTGGACTAAATTTGTGAAATAAATTTAATTGGTGGTCTAAGTTTTCCACCGCCTATATTTAATGAACCATGTTTTCCAAGTCCTAAAAGTCAATGGGTGGATTATATATTTGAGCCTCTTTTAGGTTGTTACAGACACTTCAACACTCACCTTGTTCTTTAGTTTGAGAAGATACCACATATATATGAACATCCATATATATTGCATTGGGTCAACAATTCTCGCTTCATACGCTGAATGAACAAGAAGATCAATTCTAGTTTGCACAAGATTAGCGGAATGTCACGTTCTAGACGACTCAAATCTTCCTCTTAATGACTGTTGACGGGAGGTCCCTAATGAACAAGCTCAATTCATGAGAGTCTTACACATATGTGGATGAAGCAGTTCACGAAAGGCAATGAGTATCAATCTTAGCATGAATACATATCATATCTTTTCATCCGAACAACCTCAATTCCTTCTTGTGGATGCAACACCTCAAGTTTGATGTATACCCATCTAGAAACCGAAGGTTTTTAACCCATTTGCACAATGCAACTTTCAACAACTTATCAAGCATGTAACAAGCTTTGGAGAAATTTCTTGATCCATCTATCTAGACGTGTTCACCGGTTCGGGTGAACTGGCTAAACCGCTAGTTCAAACCGGTGGTCAACGTTTGGGGAAACCATTGACCACGGTTTAAACTAAAACCAAAACTGAAACTGTCGTTAAGGTGGTCCAGTTCCGATTTCCCCGTTTCTCAAACTGTAAACCGTCACTTTGAACCACTGGTTTGAGAATTTAAAAAAAAAATTGCTGGTTCAAACCGGTGGTTGAACCGGCGGTTCAACTGGTCAACAACTAGCCGTTTGGGCGCGGTCAACACGACATTTGAAATCGACGGTCTTGATTAAGTGAATATTGATGATCAATGGTCGAGATCAAGTGACCATTGATCAAACCGCCGGTTTGAACTGAAACCGGCCGGTTTGGTCTAAAATCGACGGTTTTCCTGCCTAATTTTCTTTTTAAATTTTTTCACTCCTACAAATACCCCTCATTTCTCTCAAACCAATCTATCATCTTCTATAATCTCTCTATTCTACATTGTCTCTCTTTGCTAATTTAGTGATTTACTAAATTTCTTTAATTAATAAGCCTTCCTAATCCTAAACTTTATTAAGTTTAGTGTTATATTCCAAATATATTTCTTATACTTTCTAAGTTTCTAGTTATAATCCTAAATTTAAAATCCTACTACTTTATCCTACTACTACTACTACTACTACTCTTTCTTATTTTATTGTATTAATCTTACTATATATAAAAAAATGGCAAGTCGTGGAGGTTCTTCTCGTTCTCATCGAGCAGATAAAGAGAAGAGTATAACACTCGATGACGATGCCAATCTCCATCTCTTTGGCTTATCACAAGGAAACACCAACACTCCTTCGGTTGGTGACTACAATACCAATCCCATCGATGTTGACGAGGATTGGAGTGATACCAACATTGATCGATGTTATCGAGCCGCCGCCGCCGCCGCCTTTGCCGGTGAAGAAGTACCGCCCAATGAAGAGGAGGTGGAGCACGATGATTTGCCTCCAAGAAACCCAAAAACTCGTTATCGGGCAACAACGGAGTTAAATCCGACATTTTCAAGAAACATTTTCAAAAAATCAATATTCCGCCACCCACAAACAAGCCACCTCCGGAAGACGGCAAAAAATGAAAAAGGAGGTACCGTGTCACTTGCAACTATTGTCCATCATCTTTCCATTTTATAGAAGGAGGAGGATATGGGAATATGCACAACCATCTCATCAACAAACTCCCTGACAAAATCGGTATCGGTAAGACTCAAACGCAACTACAAGGAGGACAGGTAAGTACGAACTCCTCTTCTTTATTTACATATTCCGACACTACTCATAGAAATTAATTAGCAAAACTTGTTTCTTCTAGATCTCTTCCTTTTAACTTTGGTGGTGATGATTTATATGAAAATTTCACTTAACTTTCTTTTAATCCCTCGAGTACGAGAGTCTCACGCTCTACCCTTACTCGTGATATTAAAAAAATGTTGGTGAATATAAGTTAAACTTATGTAATGAATTTTCTAGTTTACCAAACAAAGTTTCAATTTGCTCGGGTGTTTGGAGTGATCATTGGGAATGAGACTCTTACATGGGTGTTACATGTCATTGGGTTGATAATTCATGAACTTTACAAAAACTTTTTCTTGCATATAAAGATTTTAAACCTCCTCATAATGCACATAATATTTGTCAAGAGTATGGTATAGTTGAAAAATTATTTTCTATTTCATTTGACAATGCAACTTCTAATACGGTGAGTGTTAATGAGCTTATTAGTATTTGTAAACCATCTATTGGTGGCTTGTTTTTCATATTAGATGCATATGCCATATTTTAAATTTGTGTGCTCAATATGGTTTGAATGTTTTGAAAAATGAACTTTCTCCCATTAAAGCGGCGGTCACGTGTAATCATAGAAATAAATCTTTGCAACGAAAATGGGCGAGATTTTGCAAGGAGAACGGGTTTGAAGGGAAAAAAATTCAACCGATGTGCCTACTCGTTGGAACTCTACATATAAATTGTTGAAAGATACATATTCGTATAGAGAGGTTTTGTGTTCATTTTTTGGCCAACAAGAAACCAGAATTATGTTATATACAAACCAATGGTCATGTAATTATTTGAAAAAACTTTTAAAGGTGTTTAATGATACTACTAATTTATTTTTCGGTGTTTATTATCCTACTTCTCAACTTGTTGTTGAATATTGTGTTAAAATTGCATTCATCTTTAGGGAGTGCATAAAAAATGAACGATTTGAAGAATGTTTAGTTTCCATGAAACGAAAATGGTTGAAGTATTTTTTTATATTCCAAATATATTTTTAGTTGCTACATTATTAGATCCTAATAACATAGAAAGTGGTTTAGAGCTTTATCTTAACAGTTATTATGATGCTTTATTGCCGTTTGAAGAGTTTGAATATCCTTCTGTTGAAAATATTATTCAAAATGTTAAAAAGTATTTATTTGATATATTTAAGGAATAAAGAATAGATTTTGATGGTCCACTTCTTATGAGTACTTCCGGGCAAAAAAAGTTCTACTAGAAGTGGTGACGGCGACGATGAAATTGACGGATTTCAAGATTTTTTAAAACAAAAAAAAATCACGAATGTGGTGTTCGGGTTATTCATGCGGTTCTAGCCCTTATCGAGAACTTGAAGCGTATCTAACAATGGCTTTTGAGTATGGAACGTTGGGGGGAAATGAAGCCGACAACGAGTTTGATATTTTGAATTGGTGGGCATCGAGGAAATCAATTTATCCAATTGTTAACATCATCGTGAGGGAGATATTGGTCGTTCCCGTATCAACTTTTCAGTTAAACAATCATTCAGTGAAGGAGGGTACATGCTGGACGAGCGGAGATCCTGACTTACACCTCACAATCTCGAATGTCAAATGTTGTTGCATGATTGGGTCAATGCCGATTGACGGAAATAAAAAACATTCTTAGTGAAAATGAAGAGAGCGAGACGTATTATGATACGGGATCTAGCAACGAGTCAGTAAATGGATGAGCATGATACTCCCCGCACCACCACTTCTGATTCCAAGGTAAATAAGGTAAGTGAGAACTAGGGAAAATTGCTTTTTTGGTCCATTATGTTGTCCACTTTCCAGTTTAGGACCAAGATATTGTCCACTATCAAAACACATACACGAAGTTGGCAAAATCATCAAAAAAGGTACCAAATTATCCCGATCGGGCTTTTTTGATGACGTGGCGTGATTCAATAATTTCTTATTATTTTTCTTTATTTTTAAACATTAATTGAACAAAAAAACCAGAGAAAGAAATCAATTTTGGTCCATTATATTGGCCACATTCCAAAAAACGTACGTGACATTGACCATCGTCAAATCACATCTGCTAAGTTGGTCAATTCATCAAAAATGGTCCAAAAATATTTTTTATATTTTTTAAATAAAAATATATATTTAATATATATTAGATATGTAAATTAATTTATAAATAATTATATTAAATTTATAATTTTAGATTATATTTATGAATAATGATATTATAAATACATAATATTATAATAAATATTATATATATATATATATTATAAATATAATTATTCATAAATAATTATAAATACATATTATTAAAAATATATATTATTAATTATAAATACATAATATTATAATAAATATTTTATATATATATATATTATAAATATAATTATTCATAAATAATTATAAATACATATTATTCAAAAAATATTATTAATTATAAATACATAATATTATAATAAACATTATATATATATATATTATAAATATAATCATTCATAAATAATTATAAATACATATTATTCAAGAAATATAATATTAATTTAATATGTAGATTAGTTTATAAATTATATTTATTAATAATTATATTATATTTTTATAATTTCATTACTCATAAATATAATCTACATTTATAAATATAATATAATTAATTAATAAATATAAATTATATAACTAATTCTACAATTAAATTATATTATATTTATTTGAATAATATGATATTATATATAATATATTTATAATATATATTATATATATAATATATATATATATATATATATATAATGTTTATTTAATATTATGTATTTATAATTAATAATATATTTTTGAATAATTATATTATAATTATTTAAGAATAATTATATTTATAATTAATAATATATTTTTTAATAATATGTATATATATTATTAAAAATATAATATTTATTATAATATTATGTATTTATAATATCATTATTCATAAATATAATCTACATTTATAAATATAATATAATTATTCATAAATTAATTTACATATCTAATATATATTAGATATATATGTTTTTTATTTAAAAAATATAATAAATACTTTTGGACCATTTTTGATGAATTGACCAACTTAGCAGATGTGATTTGATGATGGTCAATGTCACGTACGTTTTTTGGAATGTGGTCAATATAATGGACCAAAATCGATTTCTTTCTCAGGTTTTTTTGTTCAATTAGTGTTTAAAAAAAAAGAAAAATGATAATAAATTATTGAATCATGCCACGTCAGCAAAAAAGCCCGATCGGGATAATTTTGTACCTTCTTTGATGATTTTGCCAACTTCGTGTATGTGTTTTGATAGTGGACAATATCTTGTTCCTAAATTGGAAAGTGGACAACATGATGGACCAAAAAAGTAATTTTTCCGTGAGAACTACGTGGACTGTGATTCCCAAGGTAAGGGTTACGTAGGCAACTATCTTTAATTATTTGAAATTAAAATTTCAAATTTTACTTCAAATATTTGAAAATAGTTCCGGTCCAATTTCTTTTTAGTTTTTTTTTTTGAATTTATTAAAAATATTATTATATTTTCTCACTTAACTTCAAAATTTCAAAACTCTTCTAATAGAATTTATTTTTATTTTAACTTCAAATATTTTAAATGGTTCAATTTCACATTTTTTTAATAAACTCAAAAGTATTTGTTATATATTCTCACTAACTCCAAAATTGTAAAATTCTTCAAACATATTTTTTTTATTTTAACTTCAGATGTTTTAAATGGTTCAATTTCATTTTATTTTTTTTTATATTCAAAATTTTATAGTATTTGTTATATTTTCTCACTTGATCTCATCTCATACATTTTAAAAAATATATAATAATCAAAGATAAAAAGTTTTAACTTCAAAAAACCAAAAAATATGAATTAAAGAAAATCAAGCCAAACCGAACCGGAAGCGAACCGTCAACCAGCGGTTTGCAAACGGCCACAAACCGGCCAGTTTCACGGTTCAGTTTCGGTTCGAGGTTTCTGTCAAAACCGAACCGGCGGTTCAAACTATGAACTGGCGGTTCAAGCCATCTAAACACGTCTACATCTGGCGCTAACTCCGAACAATTACAACATTCGTTCAACTATTCCATTAATTTAGGAGTGTCCTTCGCCTTCCCTTTCACATTCTTCACCGTGTTGAATATGTTGTCAAAAATATTTTGCTCTATGTGCATAACATCTAAATTTTGGTGAATCAAATTTGTGCTCCAATCTGACGATTCCCAATAGATGCTTCTTTTCTTCAAACCAGTCGTTTTGGATATTTTTGCTTTAAAAAGTGTTACATCTAGATCAATAACTTTCAAGAGCCTCAATCTTTATATATCTGCCAAAGTCTTCATCCCTGATCGGACATTCAGTTGTGGAGTCTCAACTGATCATCTTTTTTGAGATTTCATTTATCTTTTCAAAAACGGAGATCGAATTCAAGAGATTTTCGATGATTGTCGAACCACGATTGCTTCACACTGCACTTAAGAGTGAAGGTATCTGAGTGTTTCGTATAATATGGGAAAGCCATTTGCCCGATCATACTCGAAGCGGATAACATAAAATATGTAGGAAATTTATTATTTGTCCACATGAGGGTTGCTCGAAACTAGAAGTTCTGGTTTTTAGAGATATCATATGAGGGAGCACCAACCATACACAATTGATTCAACTCGGTGATTAGATGTTATAGAAATACATCTAGTTTATCCTTTTGATTTTTGGGCCCTAGTACAAGAACATTGAGCAACATGAATTGTTCATTCATACACATCCATGGAGGTCAATTGTATGGTATAACTATAACATTCCATGGGGAATATTATTAAAAACCATCTGTATAAAGACCCGGTCTCACGTTTCGAGTTTCATCTTCAAAATCTTGGTGAGTTTGGCTGAAATATTTCCAAAATTCTGAGTCAGATGGGTGGTGCATAACACCATCTTCAACTACGTGTTCAGCAAGCCACCTCATATCCTTTGCAGTTGTTTCAAACGAATACAACCTCTGGAAATGAGGAGTTAATAGTAAGTAGTACATCTTCTTGAATGCGACGTGAGCCTTCCATTGTTTTACATTACTATGAGAACCTGATTTAAATCGAGGTTCATCACAAAATTTATAATTGGTCAGCTCAGAATCGTCTCTCTAGTAGATCATAAAATTATTCTTGCAACAATCTATCTTCTCAATCGGTAAAACCATACCCCTTAGTAACTTCATGTTGTTATAGAAGTTATCATGTACAAGATTATCTTTTGCTATAATCACTTTAATTAATTCAGTTACTTGATCATAAGATTTTTGAGACATGTGATTCTCCGACTTTATATCCATGGGACGAAAAACTAGAGACAATTTATTATGTCCCTTGCACCCGGGATGCAAAGGCTAATTTCCAACTTTCAACATGTCATAGAACTCTTATGCCTTAGGTTTCGGTGGCTCTTGTATATCGACAGCCACATCAAAATCGGGATCGGATGCAACTTGAACCATATTAATATATGTGTTTGATGATTCTTCTGAAGTGACATAAGAGGGTCCTCCAGTTTGAGAATCGTAATGATGTTGGGTAGTGGTTAGATGTCTTTACCCATGGTAAGTCGAGATATAGTAATTCAGTTCAAATCCATATCTAACTAGGTGATACTTTATGTCATTGATGTCCATCTATTATGATTACAATGACATTTCAACGTCTCTATGTCCTTATGTGTGGAATGTGCTTGAGCAAATTCAATGAAACTTGCAACCCCATCCACGAATTATAGGATAGTAAGTCGTTGACCTTTTTTGTACTTTCTATGATCGGAACTTATCCTATAACTTCTTGATTGTTATTTAAATAATTGAATTATTGATAAACGAACAGAGTGTGTCAATATATACGTAACGGTTGAATTATTGGTAAGGGGTCTATCCCATTTGAGATGTGACATTCAATAATATGGCATCTATATAAATTTTATTTTCCTAAATATTTCGGCATCATCTCCCCTTAGTTCTCTAAGTACACATATATTGCAGTGCACCGGGAACAAAAGAGGTATGAAAACCAAAATTTAAAAATAAGCAAAATTCATACACATAAGATAGTTATATTACAATCACGTTTCCAAACTGTTTAACTAAGTGGGCTGTCCGGGATTTAGCATCAAACTCTCTATTTGATATTAAATCTCAATTGGGTTTAAGGTGTTTTAGAGGACATGCTTGAAAAAAAAGAATACAAAATTTAAAATCCATTACTAAAGGAACAAAACCTCTCGCCCGGTGCCATACACCACATCATCAACTTCCTACGTCACCATATACCACACCAACATCCAATCAACACACTTAAAAGCCATAAATTTTTTTAAAATTTTAAAATGTGTTATTAGATGAATAAAACCTCACGGCCGGCGATGTACATCACGCCATCATCTCCTAGTGTCACCATATGTCACACCAACAACCAATCAACACATTTGAAAACCAAAAGTTGTTACAAATTTAAAATCCATTATTGGAGGGACAAAACTTCCCAGTCAGCATCGTATACCACGTCATCAACCCTTGACATCACAACAAAATCAATCAATCACAAAAACAACCAATCAAAATACCAAAGAACACAAATAATTTTACAATTATATTTATAAAGATAAAATAATCTCATAATTAACAAATTATTAATAAAGATAAAATAAACTCATAAAAATAGAATTAAAAACATCGATAATTCATAAATAAATATTAATTTAATATTAATCCCATAATGAATCCTTAATTCAATACGAATTGCAAATACCCCCTAATTGAACCCTAATTAAGTAATTAAACTATATTTACGAAATAAAGTCTAATTTGACCATAAATTTCAAATAAATCATAAACTAACTTTAATTATCAATAACCCTAAATAATGATCGATTATCTATATTTTCAAAATAAACAGTGAATTCATAATCTAATCCCTAATTCAACACTAGGCTCTAATTTCAAGTCCTAATCCCTAATCTGAAACTCTAATCCCAAATTTCAACCCAAATTCTGAAATTCAAACCTTAATCCCTAATTCAAACTTAATTAAAAACTAAACTTAAATGAGATTCAATTAAAAACTCGAAAATGGAATTGAAATTGAACACAAACTTAATAAATATGAAAGTTACCTGTCGAAATGTTCGTCGTAGCAGGCAGCGATCATTAGAAAAAGGGCATCGGTGGCGGGGACCTTCGAGCAATGGCGGAGAAGGCAGTGGCGTGGAGAACAATGGCATGGACCTCTCTAACTATTCTTCTTCTTCCTCTCCTCTCCTCTCTTTCTTTTCTTCATCTTCGCAACTTTTTTTATTTTTCCTTCCATTACAGAATAAGAGCAGCAGGGAGGGGTAGCCCCTGCAGATATTAAGGTATTACCGAGGGATATCAATGCCCTTGGTATTTTAAATAACAGAGGGCCTCTAAATCCCCTTGGTATTATCGTGGGGAATTTGATTGACCTCGGTATTACCGATGGGATTTCTGTTGCCCTCAATTTTTTACCAAGGGTAATTTATTTCCCTCGATTTTTATTTCTTAAAAAATTAAAAAAAATAAAATGAAGAAAACATAATTACCAATCAATTAGTATTTTTGATGATTCTAATACAAGGAAAGCAACCATGTGATATCTTTAAATAAATAACGAGATTGCATTAATATGCAATTGAATAATTCGATCGATATTATAGTATAATATATGATCGATCGTATCATACATATTATTAGTATTACACGATACTAAGTCAATAAAATATATTCAATGATAATTATATATATTAAAATCATATTAATTACATTTTAAGTGTGTAAAATGACATTATATGATTTATTTTAATGTTATTACATTTCTTTATTCGATCGATATTATAGTTATAACATAAGATCGATCGTATCATACATATTATTAGTATTACACAATATAAGTCAATAAAAATATATATGATGATATATAATTATATATATTAAATTCATGTTAATTACAGTTTAAGTGTGTAAAATGACATTATATGGTTTATTTTAATATTATTATATTTCTTTATTCAATTGATATTATAGTAATAACACATGAATCGATCGTACCATATATATTATTAGTATTATACGATATAAGTCAATTAATATATAATCAATGATAATTATACATATTAAAATCATGTTAATTATATTTTAAGTGTGTAAAATGACATTATATGGTTTATTTTCAATGTTATTACATTTCTTTATTCTCTATATTTTTATATTTTCTAAAATACTGAGGGCATCAAAATGCCCTCGGTATTATCAAGGGAGGTTTTTTCCCCTCGGTATTACCGAGGGTATTTTGATTTCCCTAAGTATTTTACAGAGAGGAATTGATATCCCTTCATTTTTAACTTTAAATAAAAAAAAATATAATTAGCGATCAATTATTGTTTTTTGTGTTTCTAAAACAAGTAAACTGTGTCATATCTTTACAAAAAATAACAAGATTGTATTAATTACATATGCAATGGAATAATTCGGTTGATCTATATAGCATAACATAGAATCAATCGTATCATACATACTATTACTATTACACGATATGAGTCGATAAAAATATATTCGATGGTAATTATATATTAAAATCATGTTAATTACATTTGAAGTGTGTAAAATGACATTATATGGTTTATTGTAATGTTATTATATATTTTTAATTTTTCAATTTTTTATTTCTGAAAATACCGAGGGCATCAAATCTCCTCGGTATTACTGAGAGAATTTTGATTGCCCTCGGTATTTTATCAAGGGCAATTGATATCCCTCGATTTATTTTATTTTACAAAAAAAATTAAAATAATATAATTAACGGTCAATTAGTATTTTTTGTGATTCTAAAACTAGTAAAACAACAATGTGATATCTTTAATAAAATAAAAATAATATAACATAGTATCAATTGTTCAATATATAATATAAGTATTATGTGATATAAGGCAATAAAAATATATCTGCTGATAATTGTATATTAAAATCATGTTAATTACATTTTAGGTGTGTAAAATGACATTGTATAGTTTATTTTAATGTTATTACTTTTTTTCTTTTCTTTTTTTTTAAAAATACCGAAGGCACCAAAATGCTCGGTATTACCGTGGGGAATTTTGTGGCCCTCGGTATTAAAGAGGGGATTTTAATTGCCCTAAGTATTTTAACGAAGGAAATTGATATTCCTAGTTTTTTACTTTTTTAAAAAAATTATCAAACAAACTATATAATTAAAGATCATTTAGTAAAACAAGGAAAACAATCATGTTATATCTTTAAAAAGATTTAACTAGATTTCATTAATAACATATGTAATTGAATAATTTGATCGATCTATATAGTATAACATAGGAATGATCGTATCATACATACTATTAGTATTGCACAATATAAGTCTATAAAGATTTATTCGATGATAATTATATATTAAAATTTTGAGTTTGATCATGAATGCCTTAGTGCTTTTAATGTCTTGAAAGAAAAACTCACACAGGCACCTTTTGTTGTTGCCCCTAATTGGTCCCTTCCGTTTGAGATTATGTGTGATGCGTCGAACGATGCGTTGGGGGTTGTTTTGGGGCAACGTGTTGATAAGATTCTAAGGGTCATCTATTATGATGGTTTTATGTTAAATAGCACCAAACTCAACTATACTACCACTGAACGTGAACTATTTGCTGTTGTGTTTTCATTAGATAAGTTCCGTTCTTATATCGTTGGCTCTAAAATAATTGTGCATACCGATCATGCGGCTTTACACCATTTATTTGCCAAAATCCAAAGTAAGCCTAGGTGATTCATTGGATTCTTCTTTTGCAAGAATTTGACGTTGAGATTAGGGATAGAAAAGGTTGCGAAAATGTGGTGGTCGATCATTTGTCTCGTATGTTAGTAGATAGTGAGTCTAGCAAGCATAATTTTGTTGATGACATTTTTCCTTATGAGGATGCTAACGTTATCGATAACATGGTTGATCCTTGGTATGCCGAATTTTTTAATTACCTTGCATGTGATATTATCCCTAACCAACTTTCTAACCAAGAAAGGAAGAGGTTTTTGTTCAAATGTAGGAGCTTCTCTTGGGATGATACGCACTTGTACAAATGCTGCAAGGATGGACTTTTCCGGAGTCGCATCCCGGATGAAGAAAAGTTTTACATTTTGAGGTTTTGCTACGACGAGGGAGGCCATTTCAGAAGCCAAAAGACGGCGTTCAAGGTCCTACAATCTGGGTTCTATTAGCCTCACTCTACACCAATGCGTACCAGTACTGCAATACATGTGACAAGTGCCAACGATCGAGCACAATAGGAAAGAAGGATGAGATGTCTTTGGTGCCAAATCAAGTTATCGAGATCTTCGATGTGTGGCGCATCGATTTCATGGGTCCATTTCCAAAAAGCAGAGATTACGAGTACATAATCGTCGGTGTCGACTATGTGTCAAAGTAGGTGGAGGCGATTCCCACTCGAAAAGCTAATTCTGATGTCATGCTCAAGTTCATCCAAGAAAATATTTTCAGTCGTTTTGGAGTGGCGAGGTCGATAATAAGTGATGGTAGAAGCAACTTTTTCAATCGTGACTTCAATCGATTGATGAGAAAATATGAAGTGCAGCACAAGGTAGCGAATCCCTACCATCCACAAACATCAGGACAGGTGGAGAGGACAACCGACAAATTAAAGCTATCTTGGAAAAGATGGTGAAACCAAACCGAAAAGATTGGGCAACAAAGTTGGTTGATGCATTGTGGCCATATCGAACAGCCCACAAGACAGTGTTGGGAATGAGCCTGTTTCAACTAGTTTACGGAAAAGCCTGCCATCTTCCGGTTGAATCAGAGCACAAGGCGGGATAGGACATACGTACATTGAACATGAATCTGAACAAAGCAGGAGAGTATCGGAAGTTGGAGTTGACCGAGTTGGAGAAGATTCATAACGATTCTTATGAGATGGCCTCGACGATCAAACAAAAAATGAAGGAAAAGCATGACAAGAAGCTCGTTCTAAAAGACTTGGAGGTGGGGAAATTAGCCCTACTTTTCAACTCCCATTTCAAAATCTTTCTCGAAAAGCTCAGGTCCAAGTAGAGTGGCCCTTACCTAATCATGGATATCAACGAATTCGGGGCTATCACTTTGTACGACGAGAAAAGCGGCTCCACTTTTCAAGTCAACGAGCATCTTGTGAAGTTGTATCACGGAAGGCCCATTCCAAAGAACGATCGTGAAGTGGTGTTACTGAACGACCCACCTCGAGACTTTTAAAATTCAAACGAGGTATTGTCAAACAAAAGAATTTAAAAGTTGCACTTCTTGGAATGTAACCCAAGTTTTTGTCATTTTCTTCCATAGTTTTGTTTGATTTTTCATATTTTCTCTTTATTATTGTACATATTCTTGGGTGTGTTAAATTGGTGTTGGATAGATATGATAAATGGTGTTTTAAGTGTGCAATAATTGATCAAGCAGCCCCAAACAATCCTATCGGATAGGAGGAGAATCCGGTTTGATAAAATAGACTGTAGCAACATCCGATCAGATTGGTGTATGGACCGGTCGGACAAAGCCATTTGGAGTACCATCTAATCGGATTGGAGCAGATTTCCGGCCGATCCAAGTACACTGCCTTACCGTCTGACCAGATTGGAGCAAGAGATCGGCCAGATTAGCTTTTTGGAGGCACCAAACCCAAGTTCTTGCCAAAAACGTTGGAGATGACCATCTTCGCTTCCACGAGGTATAATAGCTTTACCACTCAACTCAATTGAAATGTTTGGGAGTTGATTTGCAAGAAGTTTGAAAGGGGGTGGGGGGCGTTGTTGGATTTGATAAATTGAACAAGTTTGGGGTTGAGTGTGAGTCGTACAGAAGGTGCTCGACAATTTGCCCGAAATAGATTTTTTTACCTAATTTCTAGTTTTTCACACTAAAAATGGCTTCCGGATCTCAAACAAAGCGGGGAAACAATACGGTCAAAGGTAAGGGAGCGAGCCGGGGGAGATAACCAAGTGATACCGGGGGAGTCTTAGCACCATTAAGTCTTGAGGACGAGAGGGAGGTCACGTTATTTAAATCCCTGATCACCCGTGACGTTTATGCCCCCCGTCACCTCGATGTAAAATTTTGGACAGAAAGATCTGATCAAGGAGACAAGATTGCTCAAAAGCTCGTGGTGAGTGTAACGGCATTTGTTCTGGATACATTGGTTGAAGTTTCGTCACCCGGTTACCGGATGCTATACATAAAGAAATGGATGAATCGGTGCAGCATGAGGAATACGATAAAAGGACGTGGTGGACAAAACTCACTGGAGCGCCACCGGAGCCCAGATGCCATTTCAACTCCACCTCACTGCGATCTCATGCCACATATTTGACTTACAAGTTTCTCGTCCAAGTGTTTTTGGGCAAGGAAGATATGACGAGGATGTCGTCAGCTGAATTGAGAGCCTTGTAGATTGCACGCCATTGGGTGGATGTGAACCTTTACCCACTCTCACAACGGCCATCGGAAACGTGCAGTGAGTACACAAAAAGAAATTGGCAAAGCTCACACTCAGCAGTTTCATCACCAAGCTTGCCTGATACCACAATTGTGGTCCCTACGACGACGATGTCGAATATCCGAGCGTGCCGATGCAAGTCGAGATTCGGATGTATAACGGGAAAAATATGACTATCCTGACTTTCTTAGTATATATCGACAGGGAACGGGCTGAAGCCGACGAGGACAGCGATGACGAAGAAAATGACGAGGAGGATGATAACGAGGTTGATCAGAACAAGGATTTCGAGCATGTCAAGGATGGAGACTACGGAGAGGTTCTAGAGTACGGTGGTTATGGCGGAGGTTATAGCGGAGGATACAACTGAGGGTACTACGACGGTGGTAGTGCTTATGGTAGCGGGTCGACCGATTACCAGTATTACTCCGACGTGCAATGGAGAAAGACACAGTACTTCCAAACGAGCGTCATGGAGCAAATGAGGCAGGTGAGCCTCAATCAAGAGAGCTATGCAAGGGACGCTCGTAAAGACACGTGGGAAGCACGCGAGGAGTCCCGGGAGAACGCACTAGACAGACGCGAGGAAGCTAGGTCTTTTCAGAGTACCCTGGCAAGATTGGACGCGAACATTTCCGAGACACCAAGTACAAGCATGAAAGCTCAAGGTACAACCATGCTTGCATGAACATAAAAACTTGAATAATGCAAATTGACAAAAATCAAAATCATGAATAGAAAGAGCAATGAAAATTGACGTCAAAGTATAAAACTTTACGAGAATTAACAAGCAGCAAAGCATAGAACTAGGATTATGCATGAAAATAAAATCCTAAATAAATCATATGAAATACTCAAAATAAAAATGATCCAAGACTTGATATATGATCTAGATGTGTCACTCATCTAGATTCAATGGACGATACATAAGATCTAATAAGAAATCAAAGAGCTAAGGCAAAAAGCATAAAATTGAAGAACATGCATGAAAGTGAAGAACAAAGCATGAAATTAAAGGAAAGCTTACTTGAATTAAAGAGAGAATCCAAAAACTTGAATGAAATTACAATCAAATTAAAATCCAAGAGAGTACTTGAATTCTTCTTAGGCTTACAAACCCAAGGCAAAGCTTGAAATTAAAATCTAAGAACTAGAGTGAGAATTCTTATCCAAACCCATGCAAGAGTTGAGAAAAAATGAGAGATAATTTACCAAATAAAAGTAGTCTCATATTTATACTAGGTTTAATTGGGGTTAAATG
The DNA here is from genome assembly GCA_014905375.1 of Phtheirospermum japonicum. Taxonomy (NCBI): domain Eukaryota; kingdom Viridiplantae; phylum Streptophyta; class Magnoliopsida; order Lamiales; family Orobanchaceae; genus Phtheirospermum; species Phtheirospermum japonicum. The sequence goes on along the minus strand of BMAC01000698.1, from coordinate 620,841 downwards.
AGTCAAATTGGACTTTAAAGGCTTAATTACCGGGTTTGACCAAGTTTGACCAAAAATAGTGCACATTGGCAAGGTTTGGCTCGAGGAAATAGTGATCTAGGCGTGGCTGGCCGAGGTTGGCAGGCAGGTGGGCGCTAGCTTGGGCACTCCTGGGCGCTGGCTCACCTTGGCTTGCCCTGGCATGGGGCATTGCTGGGCGCTGGCTTGCCTTGGCTTTCGCTGGCTCGCCCTGGCTACCATTTTAGAATGTTTTGGCATTTTGGAGCTTGTTCTTGGCACAACTTTTCACACGCCTTGGCATGGCTTGGATTGAACTTTGGTCCTTAATGCCTTGACCTATAAAATAGGGATTTTTAAACATAAAAACCCAAGAATTACAACAAACCTCATATTAATTGAACCCATTTAACCATATTAAGTAAAAGATCAAAAAGAAACACGAAACACAACCTAGAAAACTAACTAATCGACTCAAAAAATAATAAAAACAATGTAAGATCCTAATTAAAAACACGAGAAAAACACCACAATAACATGCAAAACAACAGGCGACTCATGAGACTCGAACAACGTTCCCCACTTCCGGACCACATGGACATGTAGGCTGGACCGTGCCACCGCTGTATCATTTTCTATCTGAACTTTTATTTTTCATTTGTAGTGATTTGTGTTATTTTGATTGTTCTATTTTGTGTGGTGTGCGTGAGTGTCTGCATTAACTATTTGACTAAACTACTCGCATGTTATTTGTTTTGACTTATTTTTCTATCCCCATATGTTGATTCGTACGATAGCAATGCGATTCCATCTTTGCAGCACCATCCGACCGGATTGGTGTAGGTAACCGGTCGGATTCCACCTTAGCAGTACCATCCGACCAGATTGGTGAAGGTAACCGATCAGATGAACCACACTGTAGCACCATCCAACCGGTTGGATTCTACATCCGACCGGATTATATGCAATTCACTAGTTGTATTTCATGCATGCACAGTTCGAGTCGTTTCATTCAAATAGTTATGTTTGAGTTTTTGTTTTTTGTCGATGTACGTTGAAATCATTCCCATGCCTATTTGTGTTTATACTGGCTTGCCTGTCGGAATCATGTATTGTATGATCTGTCGTTAGGTTCTTATGAGCTTGTTTAAGTGCAAGTTTTTTACAAAACCTACTTTTATATATATATATATATATATATATATATATAAATTCTAACCTACTTTTATATATATATATATGTGTGTGTGTGTGTGTGTGTGTGTGTGTGTGTGTGTTTAAAACAACACTTAGTCATTAGCAATATTGTGAAGTTTTTAAAAAAACTAGATCACCTTGTTTTCAAAAGTTTCAATAAAACCCTAGTAAGGAGCGTTGTGTGTTTATCAACTTTTTATGCTTTGATTTGGTAAGTGTTTTGAGAAGTCTATAAAGTCTCATGTGTACATTTGATTTTGGAAATGATGATAGGCACATATAAAACCCGTTTTCGGCCTTATTCAGAAATAAAAACCACTATAATTCCTAATGATCCCCCTTGAACCTTATATCCTGTCTTTTTCTTAGCCACGAGCGTAATTATAGCTCTTATTTCATTTAAATGTGTGGATGAGATTTTATTCATTATTGTTCTGAAGAAATATGACGATTGCAGGTTGGAAGTTAGTGGAATTTTTGTTTTAAAAATTTTTTAATTAAGGATGCTTAAATTCATAAGAGGATCCAGATGTTAAGAATAAAGCCAATTTATAAAGGAAAGTGAGCATTGTTAGTTCGGGTTTTGGGGTAAGAATAACCTTATTTATAAAAAGTTTGAAAATAGCAATATATGGGTATTTTGGGAGGAATGAAGAGCAAAACTTTGCTCTATGCTTAAAAATGCTAGACTGGGTGAGTTATTGATTGCATTTGTTCGCAAGTTATCCACAAACCTTTATATATGACATACCCTACCAAAGAGCCTACGTTAAAACCCTAAAAGTCCTCATCCGACTCTTGACTAAATGTGCACACATATGCGATATACGAGTTTTTGATTTTCACAAGTCTTTGAATGCATTTTTGTTGTTCTGAGCGTATACATTTACCTATTGAAAAACACAAGAGATTCAGTGCAAGATTATATGTTTCCCTTTTGAGAGGTTGCATTCTTTTGATTTTAAGGTGAAAAGGTAACACGAGCTTAGCTTAAGAGTTCGACAAAAGTGTTTATATTTTCAAAACTATTTTTAGGTGAAAAGGTAACACGAGCTTAGCTTAAGAGTTTTTGACAAAAGTGTATATTTTCAAAACTATTTTTATGCACAACATGACTCTCTGATCCAATTACTTTCATACTTACTTGGTTTTGATTCTTTCGTTTGTTCGAGGACGAACAAACCAATAAAGTGAGGGGTGGTTGATTCGTACGTATTTGTCATGTATTTGTATATATTTCGAGTCATGTTTGAGCCTTTTTGTTGTCTTTTTGTTGTCTTTTTGGTGTTAAGGTTAAGCTATTTTGAATAATTTTGCATTCCACAATTTTTAACTTAACTTTCCGATTTCTCGATCATAATTGGTCCTTTTGAGATAATTTCTGTATTTTCTCATGCAGCTAGGGCGCTCGATGAGTCTGGGATTTCAAGAGGATTAAGCTCGTAGTCCGTTACGAGAATCAAGAGACAAAGACGAGAAAGTCAGCGCCGAGAAGTAGCCACAAGGACACTCATCCGGTCGGATAGATCTTACATCCTATCGGATTGACCTATGAACTCGCAACCGGTCGGATGGATCTGACATCCGGCTGGACAAAATACACTGGACTCACATCCGGTCAGATGAATCTGACATCCGATCGGATTATCTTACAAAGACCTCCATCTGGTCGGACTCTTCAGACCATCCGGACGGATGCAAGCATTACAAAATCATATTTTCAAAAGATTTTCAGTTACGCAGGCATTGAAGTGGGGGTTTTACTACAAAAAGAGCAGAGGCATCTGACCTGGGAGGAGACCCTTTCCATTCATCTTTTTTGGACCTTGGCATCTCTCATATAATCTTTCATCATCTTTCTCATATCATCTACCATTAGGAATGATTCTTGATGTACTAGAGCCCTCGGGGCGATACGAGTTCGATTGGTTTTTGTTCATATAGCATTATCATCTCGATAAACCCAGTAATTCAAAGTTCGTGACAAGCTTCTGGATTCATTGCATAGAGTATCTCTTCTTCGGAACCGCTGTAGATAGTGTAGCTTTCACTTTTCATGTTGATCAATCTTTAGCTCGGTTTCAGTAATCTCTAAACTCTATTTCTAATTTGTAGTTGTGGATCTTTCGGTTTGTCACCTTTTATTTGGAATTAGAATATTGTGATTTGTTTGAGAATCCTTGTGAATGAATTGGTTTATATGCTAATATTTGTGTTGGTTATTTCAATTAATAACAATCTTGCTTTTATTTGAGTGTTATTTTGGTAATTGATCTTGCTAGAATCATGGTTCGTTAATGCCCTTCATATGTTATATTAAATGCATGAATGATAATTGGGAGTTTTCGCGTTAAGTTTTAAATAGTTTATAAATTAGTTTATAAATTCACTATTAAGTTCTTGCATAGAGATTGACACTCTCATTACAAGATTAATTTTGAATTATAGTGCGTTAAAACAATCAAATCAAAACCCATTTTGATCGTGTGTTTAGAGTTAGAACTTGTGTTTTTCTTTATAATAAACATTGCCAACTCCGAATTTTCACTCCTCGAGAGAATCGATTTGGTTCAACTTGCCAGTCTATAGTGACCCCTTTCTCTTGCGGGCGAACTTATTTTCAAAACGTAAACAGACATTATTTAACTTGATTTTAATTTTGAAAGCACAAATTGTTCGACTCATCGACGCTCGGTGTCGTTCGTCAATGACTGGCCGACAAATGTCTTCCCATAGATCAAAGGCATGAATTACCAGCCCAGTAGTGCAGCTAGGCAGCATGGGAGTTCAGCTCGGTATTTGTGTTCAGCGTCATTCAACGGCGACTGGCTGATGGTGCAGTTCATCTCGGTGTTTTCTGCTCGTCAGGGCTACTCGGTATCTTGTGCGGGAGCACTCGATAGCTCAGTATTTTCTTCTTGGCGTGGCTCCTCGGCAGGGCTCGGCACCTTTCGCGGTTCCTGCTCGGCGGAGTGAGGCAAGGCTCGGCACCTTGGTGGTTCCTGCTCAGCAATTCCAGCTCGGCTCGGTTCTTATTTCCTCGTGGTCTTTTGGAGGATATCGACCATCAACAAATACCAGTCACATTTGGCCTAAAATCTTTCACTTTACATTTTAATTTAAAATTATCACTTTTTATGAAAATAACTCTTTTAGTACAAAAGTGACACAATGTAGTCAAAAGTGATTGTAATGATAGGAAAAGTGATAGTTTCACTACTGATACTTATATGTAATAATTATTATTTTCTCACATGTAGGTTTTTTCTCGGGCAAGGCATAGCCTTCGCGAATGTCATATGTAGAAGAATGGTATAGGTAGGTTTGGACAGTTAAAATCAAATAATGCCTTTAAAGAGTTATTTAAAAAATGCTAGGATATATTTACGAACATAAATTTAAGTCTTATTCGGAGTGATATGGTTTCATTATGGATTGGAAGACCTATCATGGTTTCAGTGATTATATGATCTAAGGGACAAATGGTGTACAACCTTGAACAAAGACTTCTTTTCTGTCGGGATGATTTCCTCACAAAGAATTGAGATGAGAAAAAATGTAAATGTATTCAATTCAAAGAAGACCACAAGTTTTACTAGTTTCTATGGGATTTTTAAGAACCTAGTCAAAAATCGGAGAAAGAATGAAATAGATGATGAGTTCTAGTCATCAAGGTCAATTTCGCCAATTGTCCTGCCATTAACTAGGATGTTGAAGCATGCTTCTGACGTGTACATGTTGAGAGTTTTTGAAGAGTTTGAAGCTGAATATATTGCAATGTTTTCAACTAATTTTGAAGAGTTTCATCAGGATGAGATAATAACTACATATAAACTTTCTGCTCATAATGGTGATAGGGGTATCATATATATGTGATGTTTACTGCTACTAGTAGCCTGATCACCTGCTCTTGTAAGAATTTTGAGGAATACAACATCTTGTGTTTTCATAGCTTAAGGATACTTCATAATTATAATCGTATGAGAATCCCAGGAGCATATATACTTAAGAGGTGGACAAAGTTGCCAAATCTTATATGTGGAACAGGTTAAAAAACACAATTCAGGAAAGTGGGGAGAAAAACAAAGAACCTACTGATGACATTCCTTAGCATTATGAAATGTCACGAAGGTATTATAATCTTGTGTTGGAGTGCCAAGGAAGCAAGAAAAATCATCAAAGAGGGTTACATTATAGGTTCTCTAGTTGTTTTTGCCTTGAAGAATTTACAACAGCCAAATTAATTCTATGTGTCTAGATCTTGCTTGCTCTATTACGAAGGGAAGAAGTAAAAGGAATTAAGGACATATTTAAAAGAGCAAGAAGAAGAAGACTACTAATGGTCCTGCTGAAAATTAAGACCGGGAGTTTGGTTCCAAGACTCCTAATGCTCATTTATTAGTAGTGATTTTTTCTTTAATTATTACTTTTGCTATCATCTTAAAAGTGACAATTTTTTTTTTGGAAAAGTGACAGTAATATCTTAAAAAGTGACACTAATGCCTTTTGAGTTTTATTTTTCGTTCCTCTTGGTATAGCTAATCAAGTAATAGGTGAATTGATTTGGTTTTAATATTATAAACTTAATTAAAAAAGTTGCACATATATGTGTGAAATGGCAACTTGACTACTATAATTTGTATAGTAACACTTTTCTGCAAAAAAAAGATGATACAATTTGGTGCAAATGTGATAGTTTTTTGAATAAAAAATAAACAATAAAAATAACGATGATTATCGGCTAATTTTTCTCTAATAAAACATAATCCTAGATTGGCTAACTATTTTTGAATATCACCTGTGACACTTCTCGATTAATACTAACATTAACATCCAAAACACGTTAACAAAAAAGTGACACTTGTTTTGCAAAAATGTGACACAATTTGGTGCAAATGTGACATTTTTTGCATAAAAACAAACAATAAAAATAACGATGATTATCGATTAATTGTTCTCAAGAAAAGCATAAATCAAAATTGGCTAATTATTCTCGAATAGCACCCGCGACACTTCTTGACTAAAAATCCAAAATACATTAACAAAAAGTGGCACTTTTTTGCAAATAAGTGACACAATTTGGCGCAAATGTAATAATTCTTTGCATAAAAAACAAATCATAACAATAACGATGATTATTGGCTGATTGTTCTCGAATGAAGCATAAATCTAAATAGACTAATTATTCTCGAATAACATGTGTGAAACTTCTCGTTAAGAGATACTAACATTAACATCCAAAACACGTAATAAAGGTGACAATTTTCTGCAAAAAAAATGACATAATTTGGTACAAATATGACAGTTTTTCACACCATTAACTTCCAAAACACCATTTTTCACATCCTAAAAATATAAACATGTTTTCACATCAGAAACACAAAAAAATCCTTCCAAAGTCTAACACTGATTTTTGGATTTCTTATTCATCTTCAACTCAGCATCAGCCCTTCTATTTTCTTCAATCGCCTTCTTCAAATCATCATTTTTCAAGAAAAAACATAGAGTCTTCATCAAAACAGTCGGTCTCATCATATTAAGATTACTCAAAAACACCATGACACATATCTTGGCTCTCAAAACCCTATATATCAATGCTTTCAGAAGAAAAAAAAAATACAATGAATAATTCAGCATGTTTTACAATATTCAACATATTCAGATTAACAAAAAGAAAAAGAAAAAGAAATGATATCAAACTTGACAAATCTTCGGGGCTACATAAGGTCTGCCTTTGAAGTGCTCCATGTGTTTCATCAAAAACACGCCACAAATCATTTTCTTCTAGTGACGATTACCATGAGAAATTCACAAACTCTATTGTATAGTCACACACAAGTCTGCTTTAAGGGTGCTTTTTTTTTAAAAAAAAAATATAGCCATTTTCTTGTGCTACATAACATAAAAGTAAAAAAGAGCTAAATATGTTGGCTACAAAAGTATACTAAAAATGATATAAAGTGACACAAAAGTGACAATTTTAATTGAATAAGTGACACAAATAGGTTAACTACTTAGAATATAGTATAATGTGTAATAAATGTTAAAAGTGTCACTTCTTATAAAAACATGACACTTCTTTTTGTACAAAAGTGAAAACTAAAAGAAGATTTAAAGAATATTAAAGCAGATCATTTGCGTACCACAATTTCGATAGCTTGACTATATTCATTAGCATTAAAATGCATCCTATTATCCAAGAATTGAGTTTTTCCATCACGAAAATTCACCACGGTACAAAAAAATTGTTATTCCAGTGTATTGACACAACAAAAAAATAATACATTCATTACCAAAAGTACTTCACCCAATAATAGACAAGAGATTAATTAAAAGATCACTAACTACACCAGTTTGTGCTCACATCCTTGCCAACAACGCCAATAAATGCCTCCCAACTTAATCTCATAGCTGTTTCAAGCTCATAAGACTTACCCACCCCTTGCAAGATCTTGGAGCGATAATAATTTTGCCAAAAAGTAAACTAAAACTATTAATATACAAACTAATTATGCATAAAAGTATTTAAATCACTAATGTGTAAAACTTACACTATGTGTGGTATCCAAGAATATTCGTTCGGAACTGTTATAAACATCTTGTGCATGGCTTAGAACCAACACCCATGTGCAATGACATTAGTAAACACCCAATATTTTTGATTCAATGATAGAATATCTTTCTTTGAAATAGTGCTACCATCATTTATAAAGAAGAGATCACTAAAAAAATTCAACAATAAAAGTGTAAATAAAGTGAAACTTCTCCCATTATCACAGTCACTTTTACATCCCAAAGTGTCACTTTTGAAAGATGGTAGTAAAAAAGAACAAAGTAGAAAAACAATGAAATAATTCTAAATAATATAGTAACACTACTAATATGGTAAAAAGTTAGCTTACGTTTCATCATACAATGTCTCTGCATCGAATAAGCAAAAATCAAGGACTTGCTTGTCCCGTACGTCCATATTCACCGTCAGCCTCTTGTTTTGGGACATAAAGCTGGAAAGACAATCAATCTTCTCACCTACTGTCTAAGATTCATATGACAGAGGGCCATATACTTCTTTACTGCATCTAGTCCTTGATTTATACATATTTGTGTGTGTGTTCAGTTAGTTCTTGCATTTTATTTTGCGTGTTATAATGGGTTTTAGGTCGTTGTTCCTCTCATTTTTCTTCATTTAGTATTTTTGTAGGTCATTTTGTTTCTTTCCCGTTTAACACCTTTTCTCTCTCGTTTCATAGGTTTTTGCTCTAATTTTGTTTAATTGTCTGTTTCAGCTTCGGAATTACAAAAACCAGACGAGGGACGCAAAGCTACCATCAGTCGATGCGTCGTCGATGCCGCCCGTTGACGTAGCACCAACGCCTATGTCGAAAGCATCTATCGATCAACGTGCTGAGGTTTTCCAACCTCCATTGATCGATGCATCCCGTCGACGCGACAACGATGAGCACCCACCAGCGTAGTCGACAGCCTTGGCCGATCGACACATTGAGAGCCGCGAGCCACCATCGACCAACAGCCGGCATCGATAGAGGACGACACCAGATTCACCGTCGATCGATGAAAACCAACTGTCAATCGACGATCGTCATTTTCAGGTGAAATTACCATGACACCCTCCTCGTCTGACACTATTTAAACGACGTCTCTCTTCAGCTAGACATTAGACTGCGACAAACTGTGACGAGAACCACTTTTTGAACCTCTTATGGTTTCATATCCCAAGAGTGTTCTTCGTTTTCTTCATTTATCTTCCATTTCTCCATTCAAATTCCATTTTTTCAGATTTTAGTGGATTTCTATTGTTAATCACTGTTGGGTATTTTGGACGTAAGCTTTGTTCTCATTCGTTTAATTTCTTGTTTGAAAGATGTTTTCTCCTTTTTTAATTAGCATGTTTTCAATCTCCTTTCTTAAATTATTCGAATTCATGTTTGCTTTAATTATGTGTTTTGTGGTGTTTGTTATGTTATTGTTTTGGTAGTTGGTTTTATTGCAATTTCTCATAATCTTAGATGTTTGATACTCAAAAAAACTCATTTGGTAATAATTATTGTTGCTTTCTCCATTGTTAATGTTCATGTTGCTTTTTTAAAGCTTTTTATATTTGATCGGATGTTCATTTGTGTTTTATGCTAAGTTATTGAACTTGTTGATGATTATTGGTTAAAGTTCACGAGTTTAGTGCCTAGAATCGTTTAGAACCATCAATTGGGGTTGTCGGGTGTTTAATCTGCAAGTTGGAATTAACAACCCCAACATGTAGATTAAGTGTTCGATGAAATGTCAATTGATCGTGGAGACGATTCTAGAGCCCTAGACTCTCATTGTATTAATCTTTTCAAAGTTATTGATTTTATGGCTCGTCGTTTAAATCGTCGTCTTAGTTATTACAACTTCTCAAACCAAAACTTGATCGCGTGTCTAGAATAGCTTTTTCCTTATTTTCTTATTCATGAATCAAACACAAAAATTACTTCTGATTAGTCTTCCTCGAGAGATTCGACTCGAGCCAAACTTACCACTTACAATTGCTCTGTTCTCTTGCCAGGGAAGGCTAAAGGTTGTGATTTTTGTGTTTTCTCTTTGTGATCTTTGTTTGTGTTTTTATTTGTTTTGTTTGTGTTTAGTGTTTGTTTGTGATTTTTATTTTTCTTTGTTTTTGTTATTTCCTGTCGGTACATTTAATCTTGTGTGTTAAGTGTTGTGTATGAAAGGTACCTAGACGACCAAGGCCCGAGATTCAACAAACCATTTCACAAAAACAAAGAAGGAAAAAAAAGATAATGTCGAACTATCGAGCATCGCAATCGTATGGAAATCCATACGCTTTTCGTGCTCCTTGGCTGGCCATTCCATTGAGCCCGCAATGCGGGAGTACGATCTTGACGATTAATACTTCGAGCAACTCCCGATTTTTCATAGGCTCCCGAGCGAGGATCCTCTTAAGTTCCTCTGAGAGTACAAAGCCATCACCCAGACTTTCCCTCTTCTAGGCCTTAGAAGGATCAAGCGAAGATGTGAATCTTCCTCTACACGTTAAAGGATCGGGCAAGAACATGGTTGATAAATTTAAAGCCCAAATCCTTGAAAACATGGGAGTAAGTATAGGATCGGTTCATTGGGGAATTCTACTCCCCCCAATTTGAACCTGTGAATCATTAATGGATCCCGACTATAAACTCCAATCCCTGTGATCCTTGTTGTGATCCTTATGCCCCAACTTCCAATTTCCATAATCCCAACTATAATGATTCATACGCTCCCCCCTCCTCACCTTTTTGTTACACGGGATATGACTCGTATGCTCCACCTGACCATAATTCTTTATATCCGAGCTACGACTCTTATGCTCCTCCCGACTCATTCCTTACTACCCGAACTATGAAGAATATACCCCACCTCCTCCTCCGGACTACAACCAACAAATCTACTATCATCCCGACGCCCCACTCGACATTGATCCTTACTCGGTTGGGTGTGCACATCCATATCCACCTCTTGAAGTTTCACCGAGTTTTAGTGTCGACATTCATGATGAGGTGAAATGGCTTACTTTTGATGAGGTGCCGATTTTTGATGTGGTGGAACGCATTTGGGATGTTGGTAATTCGAGCTTGCATGCTTGTTTGGGAGAGGTGTATAAGGAGATTGAGATTGGGGATTGGTTGAATGCATCACCCCTCTTGTGCTTTTTGATGAAGTTTTGGACAAAAGTGTAGGGGTGTTGTCGTTGGAGGGCCCAGAGGATGTTGGAGATTCTAGTTTACTTTCTCTTTGTGGGTATGCTGAAGTTGTGGTGCCGGTTTTGGAGGAGGGTGAGTTTATTGAGCCTTATTTCATTCCACCCGATGCAGTGCTGGAACTTAACTTTGAGGTGGTGGAAGGATAGTTGAGAAGGAACCCGATCGCCCTCTCTTAAGCCCGGATATTGAATTTTGTGTTTTTAAAAGCTTTGAGGTGGTGGTCGAAGAAACAAAGGAGCTTGGATTTGTTGAGGGTCATTCCTTTTGTTCGACGAATTTCCTAGTTATCCCGGTGACCGATCATTGCGCTATGCTCCAATTGACTTTTGATATGTTTGTGGTTATCGATTACTCTCATTTTCAGCCTCTGAATCTAGTTGGCATTTTGAATTCTCTCATCATAGGCTCTGCTTTCCATGCCCGCCTTTATGATTTTCATCGCCCATTCTTACTTTTGGAGAATACAAAGGCTTGGCATGATCGTCACCTATTCTTGGATCCCAGATAGCATCGCAGGTATAAGTTGTCCAACTTTGGACGTTAAACAAGAGCTTCTTTGGAAGAAACCCAAGTTCTAGCTTTTCTCTTCGCTTATTTTTGATATTTTGGGAGGATTGGTTGAAGTCTGAGGCCCGTTTGTGCATACCCGGGGCATACTTTTAAGGATCTGAGGCTTTGCTCGAGGAATGACTTTCAAAGAAGCGAAAATGAGACCTAGCAGAAATCCCGTCGATCGATGCCCCAATCGACGCCATGGTCAATGAGCTATCTATCCCGTCGACCTTGTGTCGATCGACACAAGGCATATCCTTATATCGATGGCAAGCATTGACGACGCATCAATGCTATTCGGCTGCAGGCATCAATCGACGGTAGATCGACGCCATTATCGACGAACTCTCTATCCAACCTGTCGACAGTTCGTCGATCGATGCCTTGATCGATGGAACTCTCTTTCTGAACCATCGATTTTCCATCGATCGACACCCCCGTCGACATCGAACCAGCCCGCCCACTTCGACCATTTCCCCCTTAAAAAATAGAGTACAAAAATTCAGAAAATTCTGCATGTCGAAAATTTTCCAAATATTTTCTTACCTCTTTTTATTATGTTTTCAAAATAAAATTTACAAACAAATTTGGAAATTTAAAAAATATATAATAATAATAATAATAGTTTTGAAGTTTGTTATTTTTGTTCGAGTCTTTTGATCTCTTTTGTTCTCTAAAAAAAATTGAAAATTTTCAAAAATACAAAATATTTTTCTTTTGTACATTTTGATTTTTTATGTTCGAGTCTTTTGTGTTTGTTTTTCAGCACTTACCCTTTCTTGTAGGTTCTTCTCGATGCTACCGCCCATTGGATGTAACTTCACGCTCGGACTCATCATCACAAGCGCGGCTATATGGACGTATCTCTCTCTCTCTCCCCTTTTACCGTATTTTATATTATTTTATGTGCAATGTAAGCATTGCATGGTTTAAGTGTGTGTGTGTGTGTGTGGGGGGGGGGGGGGGGGGGGAGGGGGGAGGTTGTCCTTGTTTAGTAATTTTTTTTTATATGCTTACTTGTGTATATGATTTGAGTTGTGTGAATTGATATTGATTGGAGTCTTGACGAAGTGACATGGTTAGATGCTTTGGTTAGGATGTTTAGACTTTTTTTCAACATTAGTTTAATTATGGGGAATGAAGTGTAAAGAACCTATGAAGTGTTTTGTTCTTTGTTCTATTCATGTTTCGTTCCAAAAGTCGAATACTCTCTATTAGCCCCGTTTTCAAATATCCTCTATAGGAATTTATGTAATTTCTCTTTTTATTTTTGGAGACGTTAAAAACTCCATGTGCGTATCGAAAAATGAAATAAGTTGCACTTAGCAACACAAGATTGGAGTCAATGAACTCTCATTTTTGTTTTGTGAATATCGTGCTCGTTTAGTACCTTACCTCTATGGGTACTCAAAAAAAATAATAAAAAGAAGAAAAAGATAAAATAAAATAAAGTACAAGAAGAGAAATACGTATAAGAGTGAAGTTCTTGTAATAAGTCGAGCAACCTTTGTACGCATCTTTATTTCTTTTAGATTTTATTGTTAAAGAGGTGTATAGATGACTGGGTTAGTTGATTGCCGACTAATGGTTTGAACATGAATAGACTTTGGCCGACACATGCATGGGGGACGTACATGGAGGGAAACACTTCACTTTTAGGCGTTCGGAAGAAAGTCTAAATTTCCTATCTCATCATATCACGTCGTCCTTTTAGTTGAGTATCTAGTTGATTTTATGCATTAACTTCTCGAATCATTTGAATGCATTAGTGGTTAGTTCATCGGGTGGCTAGCTTTTTCTTGTCTACGTCTAGATTTGGTTTTGCTTGAGGACAAGAAAAATGTTAAGTATGGAGGAGTTAATTTGTACATATTTGTGTGTGTTTTCCGTTTGTTTTTGCATTTTGTATTGAGTGCTATAACGGGTTTTAGGTTGTTGTTCCTCTCGTTTTTCTTCCTTTTAATATCTTTATAGGTCGTTTCTTTTCTTTCCTATTTAACACATTTCCTCTCTCTTCTTGTAAGTTGTCACTCTAATTTTGTTTAATTGTCTGTTTCAGCTTCGGAACGACGAAAATCGGACGATGGACAAGAAGCTGTCGTCGATCGACGCGTTGTCGATGCAGCCGTCGACCCACCACCGACGCTGAGGTCGAAAGCATATGTAGATCAACGTGTCGAGGTTTTCCAGCCCCCGTCGATCGATACAGCCCATCGACGCGACATCGACGGGCACCCACCAGCGGAGTCGACAGACTTGGCCGATCGGCACGCCGAGAGCCACACACCACCGTTGATCGACGGCCGGTGTCGACGAAGGACGACGCCAGAGACAGCGTCGATCGACGCAAATCGACGGTCAATCGATGGTCGTCATTTTTATGCGAACTTACCACGATGCCCTCCTCTACCGACACTATTTAAACGATGTCTCTCTTCAGCTGGACATCAGACCGCGACAGACTGTGACGAGAACCACTTCTTGAACCTCTTGTGGTTTAACATCCCAAGAGTGTTCTTCGTTTTCTTCATTTATCTTCCATTTCTCCATTCTAATTCCAGTTTTTCAGTTTTTAGTAGATTTCAGATTGTTAATCACTGTTGGGTATTTTGAACGTAAGTTTTGTTCTCATTTGTTTAATTTCTCGTTTGAAAGATATTTTTCTCCTTTTTTAATTAGTAAGTTTTAAATCTCCTTTCTTCAATTATTCGAATTCGTGTTTGCTTTTATTATGTGTTTTTGTGGTGTTTTTTATGTTATTGTTCTGGTAGTTAGTTTTATTGCAATTTCTCGTAATCTTAGATGTTTGACACTCAGAAACTCATTTGATAATAATAATTATTGCTTTCTCCATTGTTAATGTTCATGTTGCTTTTTTCAAGCTTTTTACATTTGCTCGGATGTTCATGTGTGTTTTATACTGAATTATTGAACTTGTTGATGATTGTTGGTTAAAAGTCATGGGTCTAGTGCCTAGAATTGTTTAGAACCATCAATTGGGATTGTCGGGTGTTTAATCTACAAGTTGGGATTGACAACCCCAACTCGTAGATTAAGTGTTCGATAAAATGCCAATTGATCGTGGAGACGATTTTAGATCCCCAGGTCCTCTTTTTATTAATCTTTTCAAAGTTTTTGATTTTATTGCTCGTCGCTTAGATTTTCGTCTTAGTTATTACTACTTCTCAAACCAAAACTTGATCGCGTGTCTAAAATAGCTTTTTCCTTATTTTCTTATTCGTGAATCAAACACAAAAATTACTTCCGATTAGTCTTCCTCGAGATATTAGACTCGAATCAAACTTTTCACTTATAATTGCTTCATTCGCTTGCGGATGAACTTTTATTTTAATAAAAATTAAGTGTAAAAAGGTTCGATTCAGTCCTTCTGTTACATCATCACCATCATTCTTATCTTTACACTTCGGTGTTCGAAGCTCCGGTGGTAGAAGGTCAAAACTGGGGATATCCTCGTCAAGGATCCTAATAAACATGATTTTATGATCTCATCATCACAGATTTCCATGACAGTTTTATCAGCCCAGAACTTCTCATTCGCCCGTGAGAATTCTTCAATAACACTGCTCTTTTGACATTGATATAGAACCGAAGTCGGGGACTGCGAAGATAAAACCAGTAGTTAAAAAATAAATTGAGGACTGTGAGGATAAAATTCGGGACTGTGAAGATAAACTGGGGGCAGTGAGGATGAAACTGGGGGCTGTGAGGACATAAGTTGAGGTAACTCCAACAAATTTTCCTTCGTATTTTTCAGTCATTCCATGTAGTGTTCAGAAACGATAGACATGTCCCTTTTAAGCAAGAGGAAAATCTCTTGCACTTGCTGAAAAAGCAAAGGAGAGAAATTGAAAAAATGATGATTATAATTTGAAATGCAAAAGTTATACTTTATGACACAAAAAGTGACAGTAATATTAGAAAAAGTGACTAACTAATATATAAAGAAAAAACCACATCTTTTGCGTTTTTATGAATCTCTTTATATGAAGGCAAACCCGACGATAATTTGAATTATGTGAAACGCTGTTCATTTTCATCATCTTTCTAAATGATTTCATCATCACTTTTTCCTCGTTGTGTGGTTTATCATAAATACCATTTTGTTGTTCTGAGATTGGGTAGATGTCCACCCGCTCTCCCTGTCCGAACTCTCTAACTCGTTTATCTTCTTTAACTCTCGTTCGGATGCTTTCAGCAGTCCAATTTTGAATGAACAACAGTGACGATGATTCAACTTTTCCCTTCCATTTCAACCTATGCAAATAAAAAATTTATAGAACTAATAAACACCCACTTACGTGTGTTACATTGTTTTTTATTGAACTTGGTTACCGATCTACAAAGCCTATCCAAAATGAAGGAATATCAATTGAGCTTTGGAATTGACTGCACGTCTACCAACAATTTTAAAACAGAAACAACCTTAGAAAGTCATCCTCACTTTCTTCGAGTTTATCCAAAAGCAATAGTTTCAAAGATGCAATAAACAAACTTCACTAATCCCATACCTCATCTTAAAATCATTCACAGTCTTGACATCCTCTTTTGTTTTGCAAAGTACCACTTCACGCCTGTTATTCCTAGGAAGAAGAAAAATATCACAAATATCATCAGTAGTTACTGCGAACTTGTTGGTCGCATCAATGTTTAGCATCCGACTCGTCCCATTAAACCTAGTAACAAATCACCCTCGGTAGGCAGCTGCATCACTTTCATCGTTAACAGGCCCCCAAATCCAATATTCTTCATGTCTTCTTTTCATTCCGCCGACATTGCAAACACAACATTGACCAAGCATTTATGTATACTTTTTGATGCAAACTTTCTGTAGAAAAATAAATTGAAATTTTTTATTAGAAAATTGCAATAAACAAATGTAGACTCTGTAGGGACAAAAGGTAACAAATATGAGAGAGAAAAGTGACAAACTATAGAAGAACCAGTAATAGTTTCAAAAAAATACTAACCTCTCATCATCTTCAGTTTCCTCTCAATTTATTTTTTACGATTTTCTTAACTCCCTTTACAACTGGAGTTTCTTCATTTGCAGGTCTAGCTTCATCCTTCGTTGTTGTAGTTTCCACCTTCAATTTCTTCCTGGCATTTATACTTGTTGGAATAATCTGTTTATTTTTTACAACTTTCTTAACTTCCTCCACAGCCGGAGTTCCTTTGCTTGTAGGTTCAACTTCTTTTGTAGTTTCTTCAATCGTCACTTCTTTTTTTTTTTTGCATTTTCCTTTTTGCACCCTTCTCCGATTGATTTTGATTCTTCATCGACTCAATTTCTTAGATTACAGGTTCAGCTTCTTTTGCAAGTTCTTCAATCGTCAATTTTTTAGCATTTTCATTTTTGCACCCTTCTCCGATCGATTTTGACTCTTCACCGGCTCAGTTTCTTGGATTGAAGCTTCAGCTTCTTTGGCAGTTTCATCAACCATCACTTGTTTTTTCAGTTTCTTCTCTGTTTGATCCTTCACCGGCTCGACTTCTTGATTCTTCACAGTCTCTTGAAGTTTATTTTTTGCATTCTTCTCTGGCTGATCTTTCAACGGCTCACGCTTCCTTTTTCTGATGACCTGCTTCTGTCCCATCTGATAGTCATATATACATGCAAAAATCAAGATAAACTCTATTGATCAACATGGAAGGATTAAGATAAATCTAGTGAAGATTGGAATGAACAAGAACATGGAGATGAATTTCTGACACCAACATGAACATCCCAATACTTGGAGACTAGGAGAAAAACCTAGACAGTGAACTAATTGGAGACCAATAGACTAATATACCAAATCATAAAAATAATTCACAAGATACATACACAAACCTATATTGAAACATTAAAACTCCAAGTGTTCTGTATTTCTAAAAGAACATAATTCGATGAATATATATAAACAAATACCAGGAAAACAGAAAAGAAGCAGAAATTGTCATATCATCTATCAAAGTACAACTGCAGTCGGTAACTCAAAAAGCCCTAAAAAGCCATCAAATAGGAACAAACACAAAATCCTAAAATGCGATGCTAAACAGAAAATCGCGAGAGAGGTGCGTTATTATGATGCACGTTCAAGAATGTCGTGAGTGGTTGAGATCATTAGAAATCCGATTCCAAACGGCGGCAAAATAGTAGTATCACTTCAATTTTCTCTCGATGGTATTCGGAGAAAGAAAATCAGAAAATAGATAGATGGAACAAGAGATATGCGCTTGAACGGCGGTAAACTAGGAATGTGACCAGAATTCTAAAATTCTCATGCGAAGCGCGGCACAATGATTTTCATGATTATGGCTGACTTTTAGTCTAAGGTTCGAGTGGCTGCCTAAATCGAGGAGAGAGATAAGATGAGAACATGGCTGGAATTCCATAGTCCTCCAACGAGGCGGCGCAAGAATTGTCACGATTTTGGCTTATTTTTGGTTAATCTCCGCAGATTGGTGATGCGTATTTTAATTAAATGTATATTCTTCAGAAATTAAAAAGAATGTAGTAAGTCGCTGATAAAAAAACTTTACATTGTAAAAATTGTTGCTTCTGCTACTGAAGGTAATTACCCCTTGAAAACGTTATCAAATTATATAAAAAAAAAAACTCTAGAAATATAAAAAATGTGTTCATTCAATGTTTTTAGGCATCCTCAGAGCAATGGTCATAAATATCTGTAGTCCAATATACCAATCATTTAATTCATTACTGACCTTAAAACATACCATGTGAATGGGTATGACCTTGGAAATGCACATTACAAAATATTAGAAATACTAATACAAAGATATCTTAACAAAACAGCGAGCAAAAATATAAATATAGCAGCGAAGAACAAAACGACTTGTACTTTTTGAATGAGGGGCCTTAATTAAACACACACACACAACCCGATTTTAGCTTCATATGATGATAACTCTTAGATGCAACTTGACCAGACAAGATTAGAGAGATCTTGATACGCAAAATTGTAAATTCATATTTAGGAATCTTTAAGAATTTAAAAGGAGAATAAAAAACTCAAATGATGAATCGATTATTCTTCCTCAGCAATAGCTCCCTTCTCACTTACGTAGATACCATCAAGAAATTTCCGAATATCCTTGTTCTTTACATGGCATTTCTG
>BMAC01000698.1:590876-601098 GCA_014905375.1 Phtheirospermum japonicum | reverse complement strand
GTCGTTTTCCGGCTACCGAACCAGGACTCTATCTTCAATTTCTTATTCCCGGTGGCTTCATCGGTGATCAGCTGAAAATCGAGGTTCAAATGCTTGAAATTGCGAGAGAGTTTACCCCTCGGACCTTCGACTTCGATCACCTTGGCTTTCACCTTGATCTTGACCCCGGCGGGGATATCCATGGTGTCTGCTGACAGAATCGTCTTCATTTTTCCAATGTGTGTTTGCTCTCTCTCAGACAGACGGTGTGCGTGTGCCAACGGTAGGAGATGACTAAAACCCTAGAGGCATGAGATGGGTATAAGCGGAAAATTGACGGCCCAGATCTTTGGGCCCGGAGCCGTGCTGATTACACTTTACATGTTTGGACTTACTAGCTTCCAGTGAGGCCCATTAGTTCATGTTTGCTAGTATATTTCCAAGTTGGCAAAAATGTAAAATCATTTTTATAAATGATGATGAGAATTCCGCCTATGTAATACCTCCAATAGACTGTTTACCAAACTTTATAAATCTCACTTTCTAAATTAATTATCTTTATTATTTCACACTCTCTATCCTAATTTATTTTATCAAATTCTTACTTATGTTAACTCTCTATTTTAGGAACTACCTATTCTAATTTTACTCCAACAAACTCCCTATTAATAAACTTTTTATCATATATTTATATGGAGTCAATTTAAAGACTAATGATAATAATAACAATAGGGAGCTATGTTTGGCTCTCTACGTGTAGGGAGCTTGAATAAAATGTAGGGATCTCCTAAATTTGAGGAGTCCCTATAAGGAGACTGTTGCAGTGAATTTTATTATTTTGACTCCTTAAATTGGCTAAGGAACCATTATAGGGAATCTCTTGGAGATGGTCTAAGCCCCTGATCACTTATTTATTTTATCTGATTAGACGACGYRGTGTTCGTATAATTCCATCAAAGCCTCGTCTACCATTTAGGGCATGGAAGAGGGCCTAGATCTTGGAATTTTTTGGTTAAAATCAATATATGTCTGAGTTTGCTTCAATTTCCTTCTACTAATTTGACTTGATTTATATAGTAATTTAATTTTATAATGCTTAAGAACTAAAATGGACGTATTCCAATCAAGAAAATTATATAACCATTGAAACCTTTATCCCAGTTCATAATTCTTCTTATGCTGTCAAATATGTTGAATAATTTATTCTTGGAAATAATTATTCTTTTGTTATTTGCCTTTTTTGGGCACAAAATAAGTTAGGAAACTAGATTTAGGAGTCTATTTATTTTCTAGTTTATGTATAAGACTTTATTTAGTTTCCTAAATTGTGTTTAGAATTTGTTTTACTTGTTTACCAAGTTTAGGATTTTATGATTGTCTATTTAAGACAAGAGAATCCTAAAGCTTGTAATCACTTTTGACGCACGGATTTTGGAGAGAAAAAGAAACGACGCAACGCAAGACGCACAGCAAGGAAGAAGACGTGAAAACTACTTGGAGCCATTGTTCGAGATTATCAAGTTCTTCGACGTTGCGTAACGAACGGAGAAGATCTTGCCATCACGGCAACAAGTATTTAGTATCAAGTTTTTGATATTTTAGTTTTCATATATTACTTCATATTTTTGTAATTAATCATGAACAAGAAAGTAATATAGTTCTCGGGTTTGTACACCCAAGTTCACAAGTACTTTTACTTGTGAACTGAATTTAATTTGCTGTGTTCTTAAGTTTTTATTTCCGCTGCATATTTGTATTTTAACTCTGGTTGATGTTGATAGTCAGTGTTGTCTAACATTGAATAACAACATCATAAAACTGAGACTTATTTTCAAAACCATAGACCTTCAAATTTTACAATTGGTATCAGAGCAGGTTACTTAGCCTTTTAAGTACTGATCCTTATTTTTAGGTGCTATGGATGCTCAAGGCAACCCAAAGCCTCCGATCCTCAATGGTGATAACTATTCCCTCTGGAAACAAAGGATGCGGTGGCACTTAAAGAGCATTGACAAACGTGCATGGAGAACCGTTCTGATTGGATGGGAAAAGCCACATGTCACTGATGGTGAAGGTGATACCATCGACAAAAAAGAGGAAGATTGGACTGCTGACGAAATAGCTAATGCAAACTGGAATTCCAAATGCATCAACACCTTATGTGGATATGTTAATGCAAGTTACTACAGAGTCATCAAGAATTTCTACTCAGCAAAGGACGCATGAGACGCACTCCAAAGTGTGTGTGAAGGGACCCAGAGCGTAAAGAGATCATGGCTCAGAATGTTGATGTCCACCTTCGAGATAATTAGAATGGACAAAAAGGAGTCTATCATGGACTACGCCATGAGACTCTGATGTTGCGAGTGTAGAGAGCTTGGAGAATCAATAACTAACGCGCGTCTTGTGGGAAAACTACTGAGATCCATCACAAAGAAATATAATATGAAGGTGGTTGCCATAGAAGAATCCAAAGATGTTGATGATATAGAGTTCAACACCTTAGTTGGAAACCTCAAGCAATATGAGATGGAACATCTTGGTTCCAACTCAAAAGACAAGAATGTTGCTCTTTCGTCTGATGCTAGCTTAGACAACGATGAAGACGATGAGGAATTCGACATGAATGGGATTTTGAAAAAGATGGAGTCCACTACTCTTGAGGAAGATGAACTATCCTTCGTGACCCAATGTTTTAATAATTTCCTAAAGAAAAAGAACAGCATGGGAGGGTCAAGCACAAAGTCCAGACCACAGGCGTCTACTCCAAAATTCACTGGACGCGCTCTTCCCAGATCTCAATCCACATCGTCAATATCCAATGCATCCAACTCCCCGAAACCACTCAGTGGGGTACAGTGCCATGAATGTAAAGGCTGGGGACACTACAGGAATGAGTGTGTTAACACCCTCAGAAAAAAGAGCATGGTTGCCACTGACTTCACCAAGGATGTCAGTGATTCCGACTCACCTGAACCTGTTCCATCCCTGTTTACTAATATTGTGTGGGACGATGACGTCCATGTTGGTAACCTCGCAACCAACATCGTATGCCTGAATGCAGAGACTGTGGATTATCTTGAAAGAGTACGAGCAGTTGAGTGTTGAGCATAAGCAATTATTTGTCAGTTGGGAAAAACAGGTACTCAAGGTCAAGGATCTCATGAAAGAGGTTGAGAAACTAACTAAGGAAAAGAGTGATCAACTTGACATAATTGTCCGATTGGAATCATCACTCACCAAGAAAGATGTTGAGCTTGAAAAGGTGAAAACCGAGCTGAAGAGGGTTCAAGGAACCATCACAAATCTGAACAAGGGGAAGGCAAAGCTCAACGAAATCTTGGAGATGAGTTCCCAGAAACCTCAAAGCATGGAATTGGATACAAATCGAATCAGCCTTCACAATCCTCAGGTCAAGAGTAAAAATTGACCAAACGGTAAAAGAAGAGGAGAAGACAGTTCGTGTGCCATCATTGTGGCGATCCAGGTCACATTTGACCATTATGCTGGAAGATTATTGGAGAAAAAAGACACTTTCAGAGAACAAAGGTGGCAGCTAAATCTCATGTTGGTTCCCATGTTACCAACATCAATACCAACACCAAGTTCAAACAAGTGTGGGTCAAGAAAAATAACATCAAGTGCAATATGATCCATACCTCCTTGAAGTCCCACGTCCTTGGAGCCTGGTATTTTGATAGTGGATGCTCGAAGCATATGACTGGGTCGGAGGAGCTACTTTCCAACATTGTCAGATTTCGAGGTGGAAAGGTAAAGTATGGTGGAGGCGCAAATGGGCAAATCGTTGGTCAAGGAACTCTCCATGTTCCTGGAATTATAACTTTGGAAAATGTACTACTGGTAGAAGGGTTTACTGCAAATTTGATAAGCATAAGTCAACTGTGCAACGGAGGACGGAGGTTTTAGTGTCAAACTCAACCGTGAAAGGTGTGAAGTCTACGAGGAGAATGGACCGAGTATTCTCACTGGTCAAAGGACTTCAGATAACTGCTACCAAATCCAAAGTGATGCCTTTTGCTAGTTGTATCAATTAAGTGATGCTGAGGTATGGCATCAAAAGCTTGGGCATGTCAACTACAAGATGATGGACAGGTTGGCCAAAGAGGAAGCTGTGAATGGGCTACCTAAGCTCAACACCAAGATTATTCCTGTGTGCGAGGCATGCCAGAAAGGAAAGCAGGTCAGGGTGCCACATCCAGTACAACAAAGTCTCACTACATCATCTTGCTTTGAACTCCTTCATATGGACCTTATGGGACCACTTGAAGTCGAGAGCCTTGGTGGGAAGAGGTACGTTTTTGTCATTGTAGATGATCTTTCTCGATATACTTGGGTAGAGTTTTTAAAAGAAAATCTAAAATGTTTGAAGCATTCAAAAAACTTGCAAAGAGGCTATGTGTGAGATTTGATGTAAAAATTGGTAGGATTAGAACGGATCACGGAAAAGAGTTTGAAAATGCATCTTTTTCAAAATACTGCACATCGGAAGGTATTAGTCATGAGTTTTCTTCACCAATTACCCCCCAACGAAATGGCATAGCTGAACGTAAAAATAGATCTCTTGTTGAGATGACTAGAACTATGCTCATTTCCAATGGCATTGCAAAAAGATTTTAGGCTGAAGTTATGAATATTGCATGTCACATTATAAATAGGGCTTATTTTAGACCAGGGTCATGTGTAACTCCCTATGAGTTGTTGATGGGTAAAAAACCGAACTTGAGCTATTTTCATGTGTTTGGATGTATTTGCTATGTGCTTAATGATAAATCATCTAGCTAAACTGGACTCAAAAAGTGACAAGTGCATCTTCATGGGTAGTCATGCATATAGGTTGTTTAATCTTAGAACTCAAAGCATGTTTGAGTCTGTTAATGTCAAGTTCGATGATCTAACGAGTGGAGTTAAACCTACCGAGGATAATGATCTGATTTATGATCAAAATCCTCAGGATAATGTCACTCTTCCTGTAGATGATAGTGCAGGTACTGAAAACAGAGATGCTTGTCCTGAAACCAGAGAGTTGAGTGATGTTGGTACCAATGTTGGTACTGAGAACTCAACATCAGAACCAACATCAGCTCAAGACGGCGCAGAATCAGATTCTGAATCAGAAGATGAAGATCCAGCTGAACCCATTATCCTCCATCAAAGGGACATCCCGTCCAGAATCCAGAGAAACCATCCCGTGGGCCAAATGATCGAAGATTTGGATGAAAGGAGTACAAGAAGGCGACAGATAAATTTTAAAAAAATGGTCAGGTATGTCTGTCTGTCTCCTAATTGTTCTAAGATTTGTGAATCTTTGTACCTTTATAAAACAGAGCCCAAGCATGTGGAGATTCACTCAAGGATGGGTTTTGGATAAAGGCAATGTAAGAAGAGCTGGACCAATTTGCCAAAAACAATGTCTGGAATTTAGTTCCTCGTCCAGAAAATTCCCACGTGACAGGAACAAAGTGGATATTCAAGAACAAGATTGGTGAGGCAGGAAACATTATGAGGAAAAAGCTCGACTGGTTGCACAAGGGTATACACAAGTTGAAGGAATCGATTTTAATGAAACATTTGCCCTTGTTGCTCGCATTGAGTTGGTAAGGCTTTTACTTGTTTTTGCTTGTTATATGAAGATTTCATTGCATCAAATGGACATTAAGAGTGCATTTTTAAATGGAGTCTTAAGTGAATAAGTGTATGTCGAGCAACCTAAAGGATTTGTAGATCCTCAAAAACCAAATTTTGTTTTAAAATTGGAAAAGGCTCTTTATAGTTTAAAACAAGCTCCAAGAGCTTGGTATGAAAGGTTAACTCAACATTTGCTTTATTTGAACTTTAGACAAGGGGAGGTTGATAAAGCTCTGTTCCTTCTTAAATCCAATAAGCACATCTTAATCGTCCAGATTTATGTAGTTGATATTATTTTTGGATCCACTAACGAGCATATGGTCAAGAAATTTATTACTCGAATGTCCGATACATTTGAGATGAGCATGGAAGGTAACCTCTTGTACTTTCTTGGTTTACAAATCAAACAGCTTGATGATGGTATTTTCCTTTCCCAGACTAAGTATGCTAAGAACTTAGTCAAGGAGTTTGGGTTAGAAAATGAAACTCACAAGAAAACGCCACTGGGCAAAACTGTGAAGCTGTCGAGAGACGATGTTGGTAAGGGTGTTGATAACACCATGTACAGAAGTATGATAGGGAGTCTGTTGTATTTGACAGCAAGTAGACCAGATATTATGTATAGCGTGTGTTTGTGTGCTAGATATCAATCTAATCCAAAAGAGTCACACTTAAAAGCTGTTAAAAGAATCATAAGGTATATTGATGGTACAATTGAACTAGGTGTGTGGTATACAAAATATACTGATACTAAACTTGTAGGGTATACTAATTCGGACTGGACTGAGGATGTGGTAGATAGAAAGAGTACTACAGGGGGCTGTTTTTTCTTGGGTAATAATCTAATCTCTTGGTACAGCAAGAAGCAAAATTGTATTTCTCTTTCTACAGCTGAAGCCGAGTACATTGCAGTTGGAAGTGCGTGCACACAATTACTGTGGATGAACCAAATGATTGAAGACTATGGTCTGCACAGTAGTATCTTGACTGTGCTGTGTGACAATTCCAGTGTCATTGACATCTCGAAAAATCAAGTCCAACATTCTCGAATCAAACACATTGACATAAGGTACCACTTTATTCGAGACRTAGTTGAGAGGAAGATTGTTAGCCTTGAGCATGTTGGAACAGATAATCAGCTTGCTGACATCTTCACGAAGGCATTAGATTTCGAGACCTTCTCTCATTTGAGAAGAGATCTCGGTATGTGCATTGTCTAAACCAATGTTGGTTTGTGATGTTGTGACACTCAATATCAACATCAGTCACAACATCTGTATACTTTTGCATGCATTTTTATATTTCTAATCATACATAATCCTAATGCATTGAGTTTGATTGAAAGTGCGATAAGGTCCTGTGTTGTAATAAAAGTGATGGCAAAAAGAACTAACCTCTTCAATTAGGTGATTGTGGGACTTGCCCGCAGAAACTGGTTTTTTCCCAGGTCCAAAAACAAGAGGTGTTAAACTGCAATTGCTGAAGATTAAATATTCAATTCCCTAAAAGGATGAAGAAAATATGGATACAAATTGACCCAGTCTTTAACTTTCACCTTCTTGAGAGATCTTGACGTAGTCATTAACTTGGGTTAAGGGGTAAGTTTCCATTGACTTCGCCTAAGGAAATGTTGGTTTATAATGTTATCAGTAATAAAAAAGCAACATTGGATCAAGTCACTGAAATCATAATATGTTTTTGTATATTCTTTTAGGTCATGAATTTTAGGCATCCCGTAGGACATACATACTTTGTGAAGATGTCATCTTGATGTGCGTACTGTTGCTTGTGTTTTTATCTACCTTGACTTTTCTTAATTGTGTTTTGAATCTAGCTAACTAAGTGTTTTAGCGGAGTTATACTCGGACGGCTGGACAGGTAATAACGAGTTTAATTTGGAGCGTTAAAATTTATATTGCACAAGATAGGTACTGCTGGGCTGATGGTTCATTTAATCCAGCTCTCTACTTCGACCGATTTTAAATTAAGAGTTGTGCATTTAATTTTTTTTAAATAAAGAAGAGATAATGGTGCAGTGGGTGTTGATCACGTATCCTACAGTAAGGGGGGAGTGTTTTGTTTTAAAAAGGGAATAAAATAAGGTTATATGATCAAATCCGTTGGATGGTAAAATTAGGGTTTTTTCCTTTTATTTTCTATTTTTCTCTCTCCTTGGCAACAGTCATTTTTTTTGGGAAGCTTAAAAACCTGAATCTTTTTACCGTTTGATCATTACCCTCTGCAAATTGAACTCTCCAGCCCTCTTACTTCTCTCCAATTATCTCGATTTCTTGTTGCTCTTGCGTTTCTGAGAAATTTGCGGGATGTCGAACTCGCCCCCATCCTCATCTGTTCCAGAGTTGCCGGCAGAGTTCCATCGCTCCGGCGAACAGGTTCCTGCGCCCTATCCCAGAGTTGGTGGCCTGGACATACGCGAAGAATTCGGTGGTGGTTCCTCTTCAAACCCACCACCAGTAACAACATCATCACCGCCTTCGCCGCCACATGAATCTCATGACGTTGTTCCAGCTCCGCCGCCGATTGACGCCGTCCTTGAAGCGCAAGTGTTCCCAGGTCAGCCAGGGAACGAGATATATGTTGATAATCCCCCAAATTTGGCATTTATTGCTGAGACGTTTGGAAGAGTGGGGAACCCTACCTTGAAAAGGTTCTGGCAGTTGCGCAACATACCTCCTGGCGTTGTACCGCTCGTTTTACCGAAAAGCAAAGCAGGGCTTTGCCGCAATGTGCCAATTGAGCACATGAATCTTGCGGAGGATGTCACGGTGATGTCAGACCCTGACGACGATGATTACGTCCCTGTTCCGGTGGACGGTTCGGTGCCTCCATTGCCTTCGGCTCCTAATCTGACGGCGAAGAAAACGCCTCACCAGAAACAGCTTGTGAGGTTGGCCGACAAGAGATCTGGCCCGGCGAAAGTCAAGATTTCCCCAGGTTCTACTGCAACTGAATACTCATCCCCTCCTTATACTGTTTTGGACTTTTTCTCCGGTGAAGTGACGAGTTCATCTCGCCCGATTACCGATGATCCCCTGCCATCTCTTGTCCGTGAGACACAACCCGATTTCAGTCCTGATCTTTTTGAGTACTCCCCTGACTCATCCTTTGATATACCTCTTCGGGATATTCGTACATCCCTTAAGAAGGACAAGAAGAAAAAGGTTGCTCAGGAGGACGTTGTTTCTCCTTGTGTTGGTTCCCCCATACCAACATCACATCATTCCCCATCTGTTTCGTCCTCCAAGCACTGCCTCTGTTCCGATTGCTTCTCGTGCTCCCACGCCGACTTCTTCAGACGCCTTTGCTCACTCCCAGTCCTCCTCGGGTACTCCTTCTCGAACTCTTGAGCTTGAGGATATGGAACCTTTTTTGGAGAAGTTTCTGCCTGCTGAGGCCGCAGAGCTGTTTGATACATACCATACCCGACACATGATCGCTGAGCACAGAGTTGCAATTGAGCTGTTTGAGCGACAAAACTTGATTGCCTACCTTCAGCATAAAGGTATGTATTCCATAGTCTCCACTACCATGCCATTTGTCCGGGGTATTATTGTTGAGTTTTATGCAAATTTGTTGTCGTCTATTATTTATTCAAACTCTGTGAACTATGGAAAAGTGTTTGTGCATGGCAAAGTTTTTAGTTTCACCCCTGATTTAATTGATGAGTTGTTTAAGACTGAACCGTATCGGGGTGATTCTACTGTGGATGATACGAATGCGGTTATTTCATTCTTGTCCGGCGGTATGGTACATGCGTGGTTTGAACAGTTGCCGAGCACCCGACTTTCTTCTCTTTACTCTATATTGTACAAGATTGCCATTTGCAACTAGGTTCCCTCCAAGAACACGACTTGTGTTACGCGGCCTCAGGCCCAGTTTCTGTATAAGCTTGGGAGGGGAGTCAAGTTTATCTTCGGGCAGCACGTCTTTGATATTGTCATGAAGTTTGCCACCTCCAGGTCTGCCGCATCGTTGTGCTTTCCCTCTTTGATCTTCAGCCTGCTTGAGAATCAGGGTTTGGTGCTTTGTACTGATGATGTCCTTACTGGGGAGGCTGACTGGTTTGCTTTAAGGGGCCAGCATATTACAGGTGCCAGGGTTATCGATCTTCCTTGGCTGGAGCTCTTCCAGGCCAATGTTGCTAGTGGTGTTGGGACCGGCTTTCCCAACATTGGTCCCAACATGGTCCCCATTTTTTTGCAGGTTCTTAGGGCGCATGTGGCTTGGATTGATGCACAGATGACCCAGCTGAAGGCTCTTCGTGGTTCGCTTATGGAGGTCATTTTGCCTTGTGGTCAAAAAGGGGGGGGGGGGGGGGGGGGGGGGGGATGTTGATGGCGACGCAGGTGAGGGTGATGCTGCTAATGCTGATGAGGATGTTATTGCTGCCGAAGCCTTGGCGAGTCTCGCTCGGAAAAGCGAAGGAAGAGGATCCGCTCTCGCAATAAGGTCTTGAAAAAGATGAAGAAAATGCAAAAAGAAGAAGCGAAAGGAATAGGGGTGAAGGAACTTCGACATCCCCTTGTCGTTTGAAGAGGCTTCGAAGTCAATAAGTTCCTTTTATTTCTATTTAATT
>BMAC01000698.1:562103-590474 GCA_014905375.1 Phtheirospermum japonicum | reverse complement strand
TAGATTGTGTTTAGGATTTGTTTTACTTGTTTACCAAGTTTAGGATTCTAGGATTGTCTATTTAAGACAAGAGAATCCTAAAGCTTGTAATCACTTTTGACGCACGGATTTTGGAGAGAAAAAGAAACAATGCAACGCAAGACGCACAACAAGGAAGAAGACATGAAGACTACTTGGAGCCATTGTTCGAGATTATCAAGTTCTTCGACATTACGTAACCAACGGAGAAGATCTTGCCATCACGGCAATAAGTATTTAGTAACAAGTTTTTTGATATTTTAGTTTTCATATATTACTTCATATTTTTGTAATTAATCGTGAACAAGAAAGTAATATAGATCTCGGGTTTGTACACCCAAGTTCACAAGTACTTTTACTTGTGAACTGAATTTAATTTGTTGTGTTCTTAAGTTTTTATTTCCGCTGCATATTTGTATTTTAACTCTAGTTGATGTTGATAGTCAGTGTTGTCTAACAATGAATAACAACATCATAAAATTTAGACTTATTTTCAAAAATATAGACTTTCAAATTTTACAAAATATCATCTATAAAATGATGTTACCATTATTTAAATACTATATCTTCATTGTGGGGTGTGATTCATTCCCCAAAAACGAAAAATAAATGATAGATATTCAAAATCAAACACCACTTTGATAAACTGAAACCTAATTAAAATCAATATTGAAGCTCAACATTGTTAAAATATTTGGTATAGGGGATTCATATTAAACTTATAGTGAACTTGACTGATTGTAATCAATGTGTATATTAACATATGAAGACGTTATTTTCAACCCACCACTACAATTGGTAATATGTAAAGTATGTGGTCAACATTCAAAAGATTTGCTTAGTAGTACATGCTGCATATTCCCACTTCATAAGAAGTTACAATATGTGATCTTCAACATTGTGCAACAATGAAAAATGAAATTGATTCACATCACTTTTAACTTGGCTCAAACATAGATATCTAATGATGTACACAAGCAAACACTATACCAAACACAAAACAAAGAATACCATTATCCAATTGATGGGTAATAAACATAAAAGTGAAGAAAAACAAAGCAAGACAAATATTAAACGCAACAATTGTTGTTAAATTGGATTTAATCAATTTAATGGAGCATCAAAAATTAGACTTAACGAATTATATAGGCTCGTTCTACGTTTCATTTAGATAATTATAGCTTTTTGAATTTCTCAAATAAATTTAATGGTGAGTGAGAAATAGCACTTCGAAGTTGAATGGTTGCTTAAGTATATTATTGTTTATCCCACATTGAATGATAATAAATGTGGAAGGGAGTTTAAAATGATTATATTTCATTAGTGGACATCAGGTGGGCCAGCGGGTATTGTGGACTTTGTGTGAACAAAGCTCGCACGGGCTCTTGGACTTGGGTTCGCCTGTCCGCCTTCGGCGAATCCGGAGGCGGAGTCGAGCCCGGACCCGAGTCTTTGGTCCTTGGGACTTGGGAAAGAATGTCTACCTCAACCACCGCGACCGATTTTTCACTTGGTTCGATCAGCTCGACTGCTCCTGCCATTACCTCCTCCACTTTGTCTAGTAATCCTATGACGATCTCTGCCCCTGCAGTCACGAACATCTCCACTATTGGCACGTCTACGCCAAACATGAACATAAGTCATGCTGATTTTCTCCTCAATCAAGGCACCATCGACACCCTCCTGGAGACACTGTCGAGGCGCATCTCGGCAACCAACCCGACCTCAGGCACAACTTTGGCTACTGGATCATTCCCTTATGGGATGGTGACTTCGGTCCAAAATGTGTCAGCTTCGGTTGTGAACCATCCTACTGGGATGACGGGAACTTCGGTTCCAAGCATGTTTTCTGGATCATTCCCTTATGGGATGGGGACTTCCGTCCAAAATGTGTCAACTTCGACTGTGATCCATCCTACTGGGATGACGGGAACTTCGGTTCCAANTGGATCATTCCCTTATGGGATGGGGACTTCCGTCCAAAATGTGTCAACTTCGACTGTGATCCATCCTACTGGGATGACGGGAACTTCGGTTCCAAATATGTTCGCAACTGCTCCGCCAACATATTCCTCTACTTCAGCTACCCATTCAACGGGTACGATGGGAACGTTTGTTCCGACTAGGACCGCTCCGGTGCACTCCTCACGTATTATGCCCGCCGCAGAGAAGCCTCCAAAATTCAATGATGAAGTCTTCAAGAGATGGTAACAAAAGATGTTTTTCTACCTTACGATGCTTGTCTTCGCTAACTTCGTGAAGGAAGACGAACCACCCACTCCGAATGAGTTCGAGACCAACTTCAATGTTCGTGCCACCTACGATAATTGGCACAACGGTGACTATATGTGCAAAGGTTTTCTCCTAAGTAGCCTGGAAGATAGCTTTGGTAATGTGTACTCGGACGTAAAGAACTACAAGAAGATATGGGAGACACTCAAGAAGAAGTACAGCTCCGACGAGGCTGGTACTAAGAAATTTGTAGTCACAAATTTCATGGACTACAAAATAGTTGACTATCTGTGCAAAGGTTTTCTCCTAAGTAGCCTGGAAGATAGCTTTGGTAATGTGTACTCGGATGTAAAGACCTACAAGAAGATCTGGGAGACACTCAAGAAGAAGTACAGCTCCGACGAGGCTGGTACTAAGAAATTTGTAGTCACAAATTTCATGGACTACAAAATGGTTGATTCTCGCCCAGTTATGGAACAAGTTCAACAATTCCAAATGCTTGTGAATGATGTCCACGCCGAGGATGGTACTTCCTGATGCTTTCACGGCTGCTGCCATGATTGATAAGCTTCCTTCCAACTGGAAAGACTTTAAGACATATCTCAAGCACAAGCGAAAGGCGATGTCTCTTGAAGAAGTTATCCGGAAGGTATTGAGTCCGAAGTTCGAGTTCAGTACCAGAAGTCGAAAGGTTCAGTTGAACCTCGGGTGAACCTACTTGAACGAGGAGACAACTCAAAGAAGAGGCCGTGTCCTGGCAACGCAAAGCCTAAAGCTCCTTCTTCTCGGAAGTTCAATGGCAACTGCTTCAACTGTGGCAAACCTGGACACTTGTCTAAGAACTGTCGCAAGCCAAAGCAAAAGAAGGCCAAGCCGAGTGCAAAATTAGCCGAGAGAGAGCTGACTAGTGATGATCTAATTACGATTATCACTGAGGAAGCTAACATGATCGAGAACCGTGGTCAATGGTTCGTCGATACTGCTGCAAGCGCCCATGTGTGTGCACACCAAAGATTTTTCTCCAACTACCGTCCCTGTGAGAGAAGGAAGTTGAACATAGGAAACCAAGCTTTTTCGAGTTGCAGGTGTTGGTTCGGTTGTCCTTAAAATGACCTCCGGCAAGGAGATCACTCTGAATGAGGTGCTGCACATTCCGGACATCCGTAAGAATTTAGTCTCTGGTTCAATTCTAGTTAGTCGTGGTTTTAAACTTTTATTTGAGGCTAATAAGTTTGTATTATCTAAGTTTGGAACACCTCTAGGTAAGGGTTACCTTACAGATGGACTGTTCAAACTCAGTGTAATGGCTATACGCCCAAAACCTGTCATTAATAAAATTGCTTCTGATTCCTCTTACTTGACTGAGTGCTCCAGTTTATGGCATTGTAGATTAGGCCACGTTAATCTAAATGCAATAAAATGATTTTCAAATCTCAATTTTCTTAAAGTAAATGAATTTGTTAATAAAAGTAAGTGTGAAAC
This sequence comes from Phtheirospermum japonicum, assembly GCA_014905375.1. Taxonomy (NCBI): domain Eukaryota; kingdom Viridiplantae; phylum Streptophyta; class Magnoliopsida; order Lamiales; family Orobanchaceae; genus Phtheirospermum; species Phtheirospermum japonicum. The sequence goes on along the minus strand of BMAC01000698.1, from coordinate 586,742 downwards.
TTGTGTAGAAGCAAAAATGACAAAGTTACCGTTTAAATCAGTAGAAAGGAGCACGACACCTCTAAAACTAATTCACACAGATGTATGTGATTTGAAGTTTGTGCAAACTAGAGGTGGAAAAAAGTATTTTATTACATTTATAGACGATTGCACAAGGTATTGTTACCTTTACCTTTTGAGAGGTAAAGATGAGGCTATTGAAGCTTTTAAGAACTTCAAAAGTGAAGCCGAAAATCAACTTAACTGCAAAATCAAATCTATTCGAAGTGATAGGGGAGGGGAATACGTAGCTCCGTTTGAGGAGTTGTGCAACAAAAGCGGCATAATTCATCAAACTATAGCTCCGTATGCACCTCAATCGAATGACATTGCCGAACGAAAGAATCTTACTTTGAAAGATATGATGAATGCATTGTTGATTAGTTRTGGGTTACCTCAGAACATGTGGGGGGAAGCTGTTTTAACGTCTAACTATATCGTCAATAAGATTCCACTTAAAGGTAGGGACAGAACTCCCTATGAGTTGTGGAAAGGAAGGAAACCTTCTTATAAATACCTCAAAGTGTGGGAGTGTTTAGCGAAGGTAGAAGTGCCTCTACCAAAGCAGGTGACAATCGGACCCAAAACGGTTGATTGTATTTTTATTGGTTATGCACTAAATAGTAGCGCCTATCGATTTTTAATTCATAGGTCAGATGTTCCGGACATGAATGTGGGAACTACCATTGAGTCAAGGAATGCGATATTCTTTGAAGATATCTATCCTTGTAAGGATAAAGTTGCTTCCAGTTCAAACAATAGTAATGCTGAAGGAACTACAAGTCACGAACTTGTGGGGGTTGAACTTAAGTCTCGTAAACAACCTGGTTCAAAACTTGAAGCTCTAACTCCTAGATGGAGCACTCGAGCTAAAGTTGCGAAGGATTTCGTTCCCAATTTTGTGCTTTTCCTCTTGGATGAAGAACCAACTTCATTAAAAAAAGCTTTCTCCCGGACCGATAGTTCATTCTGGAAGGAAGCTCTTCAGAGCGAGATCGATTTGATCATGCAGAACCATACGTGGATTCTGACTGATTTACTTGAAGGTTGTAAACCTTTAGGHAGTAAATGGATTTTGAAACAAAAGTTCAGAGCTGATGGATCAATCGATAAGTATAAAGCTCGTTTGGTTGTGAAAGGATTTCTCCAGAAGGAAGGATATGATTTATTTGATACATACTCTCCTGTGACGATAATTACCTCTATCCGGGTGCTTCTAGAGATTGCTGCTTTGCAAAATCTTTAGATTCACCAAATGGATGTAAAAACAGCTTTTCTAAATGGCAATTTAGAAGAGGAAATCTATATGGAACAACCTGAAGGGTTTGTGAAACCTGGAAAAGAAAGAAAGGTGTGAAAACTGGTTAAGTCTTTATATGGCTTGAAACAAGCACCTTTACAATGGCACTTGAGATTTGACGAAGTGATGATGTCAAATGGGTTTAAGATAAACGAGTGCGACAAGTGTGTCTACATAATACTAATGACAGATTTGTTATAGTATGTCTTTACGTAGATGATATGTTAATCACGGGTAGCAACCTACAAGTGATTAATGAGACAAAACTCATGTTAAAAAGGAATTATAAGAATTCTTGGTATAAGAATTATAAGAACTCCAGATGGAATTGTCTTGTCACAATCTCATTACTTTGAGAAAGTAATAAAGAAATGCAATGCTTACGATAGTCTTCCAGCAAAGACTCCGTTGGAACTCAATGTTCACTTAAATAAGAACAGAGGTGACCCCGTTGCTCAGGAAGACTATGCTAGGATCATTGGATGTCTGATGTACATCTCTAACTGTACAAGACCTGATCTAGCTTGCTCGGTAAACAAACTGAGTCGATATACGAGCAATCCAAGTGGAGAACACTGGAAATCGCTTGTGAGAGTCTTGAGATACTTAAATTATACTCCGAACTTTGGGCTACATTATGGTAGATACCCCAGGGTACTTGAAGGTTACTGTGATGCAAACTAGATATCCGACTCAAAGGACTCGTTGTCGACAAGTGGGTATGTGTTTGTGATAGGGGGAGGAGTTGTTTCTTGGAGATCCACTAAACAGACCTGTATAGCCCGATCCACCATGGAATCTGAGTTTATCGCTTTAGACAAAGCAGGTGAAGAAGCAGAATGGCTTTGTAACTTTTTGGAAGATATTCCATGTTAGGAGAAACTCGTGCCGCTGGTTATGCTTCACTGCGATAGTTAAGCTGCTATTGGAAGGGCAAGAAGTGGTTTGTATAACGGTAAGTATCGACATATTCGTCGGAGGCATAACACCGTAAGACATTTTTTATCGAGTGGGATTATCTCAGTTGACTACGTAAGGTCGATAGATAATCTAGCGGATCCATTCACCAAAAATATAGCTCGAGATCAGATGTACAAGTTGCTAGAAGGAATGGGAGTGAAATCCACATCTTAAAGATGATTGTAGTGGAAACCCAACCATGATGAGTGGAGATCCCACAAACTTGGTTCAATGGGAAACCTAAATTATAAAAGTCTGGGTAAGTAAAACTCTACGATCCTATTCCCTAACGGCAAAAGTAGAGTTTTTAATCTGTCATGTGGTGAAGATAAATCTCTAATTTTTAATTATTCTTGTGCAGGTCTTTGACTTGAGTATGACATAATACTCTTTTAAGAATCACATATGTAAGCGAGAAGTGAGGGCCGCTTCTACTGTATGCTTATGAATCCAAAGAAATTGTCCATCGCCAGAAACGGACACAAACGTGAGAACGGAAGAATTCTAAGACCTTGGTGGGTTGGTACTATTGTCTAGTATACACAAAGGGGAATAGTTCAAGAATTATGTTCACTAATCCGTTGGTATGCTCGGTAGTATTAACTAAGGAGGGTTCAAGACCACAAGCCACCTATCCCTATTCTCTATTCTCTCTTAAGGACTGAGTTACGTATTTGCATACATATTTTCGTTTTTGGGTTTTCTCACTCATGTGGGGGATTGTTGTTAAATTGGATTTAATCAATTTAATGGAGCAGCGAAAATTCATCTTAACGAATTGTATAGGCTCGTTCTACGTTTCGTGTAGATAATTATAGCTTTTTGAATTTCTCAAATCCATTTAATGGTGAGTGAGAAATAGCACTTCGAAGTTGAATGGTTGCTTAAGTATATTGTTGTTTATCCCACATTGAATGATAATCAATGTGGAAGGGAGTTTAAAAATGATTACATTTCATTAGTGGACATCAAGTGGGCCAGCGGGTATTGTGGACTTTGTGTGAACAAAGCTCACGCGGGGTCTTGGACTTGGGTTCGCCCGTCCGCCTTCGGCGAAGCCGGAGGCGGAACCGAGCGGAGTCGAGCCCGAGCCCGGACTTGGGCAATTGGTCCGATTTGGGTGGTCTGTGTGGGTGTCCCTGGCTATCTTTTTTAGCCACGTGCATTATGGTCTTCTAAACATTCTGCATTCGTTTTCAAATGTACGTAAATGGACTCCTGAACTCCTGACCGTTCAGGTCAAACCTACAGAAACATCATGCAACTTAATGCATGGACGTTACCTACTTTGACAATTCTTCAAGCTGCCATTTTGAACGACATAAAGCTGCCCTTTATGGTTGTATTTATTACCCCTCAGATGGAACCCCTATACAAGGGTGAGAAGCTCCTGCATCATTCATACGAAAAACCTCCAAGCATTCAGAATACACAGCATACATTCCTTTAGCTTTTTCTCTCGTAGCTCAGTCCGAGTTCCTCAAGTTTGCCGGAGCTCTGGTTTTTTACGGTGCTATTAAACCAGAGATGAAAGCCGTTTTATCTTTGGGGACGTATTACCTAAACCGAAGAGCACTACCGGGGTAATTTCGTCTTGCGGAAAGAGTCTTACTCGACTCGACTTTTATAACTTTTTCTGTTTTATTTTTCCAGTTATAGTGATATTTTTACTGTCCCTATTTGTGCTCATTTTCCAACAACAATTAAACATTCTAACACACTCGATTCTAACATCAAATGATCATAACTTCTGGCAAAGACCAACCAAGCTTTTACGCAAGTCTCATAACGCAAAACTGTAATTTGATTTTCAAATAGATCTATAAGTAATCTTCAAAGTATGAGGATTAAAATAAAAACAGAGCTCTAGTCAAAATTCAACCATTAAAAACTAGCCCATAACTAAACAACTTATTGTTCCTCGGCAATAGCTCCCTTCTCAGTTACGTAGATACAATCAAGAAAATTCCTAATATTCTTTAATAAGGAATAAATATAGTACCTTGGGAAATAATACCCGAGACAACCCCGGTAGAAGATCTTCCGATATAGTGGCACATGTAATATGATGATCTCTGGGTAAAGAGAATAATTGAAAGGCCTAACACGAGCCTACTGAAGGGGAGCCTTAATATGTTCATAGAAGATAACATCCTTTGAGTTAAATGGGGTTTATACCAAGGTGCGAATGCCTCGAGAATTTTGGGGATAATAATTAAAAAGCTCGGGATGGCCAGGATAATGCGCCTAATCCTGAACATCAATAGGGCTTCTAGAAATGGTTAGTCGTCGAAACAACCTTAGATTTTCAAGGTTATTCCTAATAATTCAGAGATCTTAAACTGCTCTACCTATTAATAAGTAAGGATCTAAGCTTAGATGTAACACACGTTTTCATCATCAACATTTATCCTTATCTTTATCTTGGTACTCCACTTAAAACTGACTTAATTATCAGAGTGGGTTTGTTGGAATTTCTTCTGGCTTCCCTTTCTAATCTTCATTTTGGTGCAGCCACGGAGTTAGCGATGGCATACGGTGCTCTTAATTCCTTTCCCGGCCAATTGGTTCCGTCTGTGGAAAGATCTAAAGCCAAGAAATGAGAAAGATGGCAGAACTCGAAGAAATACTATAAAATTTGACATTGGATCTGAATTATATGCCAGCCCCAAGCACCGCAGGTGGAACTTCTGGCGTGGAAGTAACACCACAAACAGCACCACAAGGGGTGGAGGAAATTGTGCCTCCACTTACTGCGGCCCCTACTGACACTTGTCTATGGGTACTAAAAACTAGCCCGCTATGACCTGGACTTATGGAGAAGCTCGCCAGTTTGAAAGGGAAAGCTGTCGTCGAAGCGGTTAATCAAAAGTGGGCGGAGATGGTGTCATCGCCATAAGAGGGGAGTATGTCTGAGCTAGGGATGCCACAAAATGTCTTGTGTGGAACAATAAGAATCATCTAGTAGGGGGAAAGGAGGAAAGTACCTTTTATCAGAAATGAATATCTAAAGCAAGCATACCCCGAACATTTTAGAGCAACTGTAAGATCTCTAACGGGAGGTCTGTGAAGTCCAACTGAAGATGGCAGGAGGCTTAATCGTCTGAGTGCGGTGCAACACCCCCTTCTCAAATGCTGTATTGGTGGATAAGATCCCAGCTACTTTCCATCCTCTAGGGTTTGAGTACAATGGTACCACAGATCCGTGGGATCATCTTTGTCGGTTAGAGGATGTAGCAATTCTACATAAATTTTTAGATGTTGTCATGTATAGGGTGTTCTCGACCACCTTCACAAAATAGCACAGACATGGTTTCGTCAGCTACCCCGGATCTATAAGTACGTTTGAGGAACTTAGCTCGTCTTTACTCGGATAGTTTACTAGTTGCTAAAAATACCAGAAAATGACTCTAAAACTTTTTGGCTTGAAACAGAAGGAGGCAGAAGGACTAAGTGCATACATCAAACGCTTCAACAATGTTAAGTTAGAAGTACTTTCTGCCTAGGAATAACTCTTGTTAAATACTTTGGCATAGGGGTTACACAAGGGAAAGTTCTCTAAAAGTCTGGTGGTTAAACCGGCATGAACTTTTGGGGAGATTTTAGCTCGAGCAAATTTATCTATTTGGAGGAATCCATTAAAATAAAAGAGGGAGAGAGGAAGAAAGATTTACCAAAGCGGGTTGAGAAAGAGCTAAGCAAAAGAGACAAAATCGAGCTACATGTGGTCGCCCAAGGTATGAATGGTATGCGCCTTTAGCTTCTCCCCAGTTGGATGTTTCCGAGAAATTGAAAATAATCTTGAGCTATAATGGCTAAAGTCTTATTTGAGTAGGCCCCTCAAAGAACGCTTAGACAAGTTTTGTAGATATAATAATGAGTATGGTCATAGCACTGAGTACTTCGGCCACCTTGAGATGAAATTGAACAGGCTAGGCACCTGAAATAATTCTTGTCTAAAAACAAGGATAGATTTAAGGGTGAGGGGCATAAGAGGGAAAACCAAAAAAAAAAAAAAGAATTAGCCAGAGTGTAAAGTAGACAAAGAGGGAAAGTACCCGCATCCCCCTCCTCGGGGAGTAATCAAGTAGATAATAGGGGGAGATATTGAAAGGGGTTTTAGGTAGGTAAGGAAGATCTATGTTCGCATGGAAGCATCCCAGTAGATCAATCCCAACTCATTATTTAAGTAAGTCCCGATCCTGGTATCTATTTTGGTCCCCGGGATGAGCAGCGGTGTTAACCCATCATAATAACGCACTGGTGATAACGGCCAACATAGTTGGCTATAAGGTATAACAGATTTTTATAGATATAGAAAGCTTGGTTGATATTTTGCTTTATGATTGCTATTAGAAAATGGATATTGAGTCAAGAATGGAACCAGCAACAACATCATTGATCGACTTTACTGGAGGAACTATGAAGGCTCTAAGACCAATCATTTTATCTCTTTTGTTAGGTGAGGCACCTCTAAGGTAGAAAAAATAAGTGCAATTCACTGGTGGATGTACCTTCTGCCTATAATGCTATCCTTGGGTGTCCATCCCTGGGAAATTTCAAAGTTTTAGTGTCAGTTCATCATCTCAAGATGAAGTTTCCAGCTGGAGATGTTGTTGGTAAAGTACGTAGAGACCAATACATCTCCCAAAAATTATATCTAAAATGTGTTAAAGGTTAAGACTGCTTGGATGCCCATGAAAGACCCCCTAAAAAGATGATAAAAATTTAAAGGGAAGATGATGATCAAATCCAACCTGGGGAAGACAATATTAGGGTGGAATTGGTGCCAAGGAATAAAGAGAGATGCACTAGGGTTGGCATGAGAATGGGTTCAGCGGTTTGGGTTAGTTCGTAGCCTATTTAAGGGCTAACTTAAAAGTATTTGCATGGTCTCCTAACGATTTTGTCGATATTGATCCCTCAGTGGTCTAGCACCATCATAATATCGATCCTGCATTTAAACCAGTAAAGCAGAAGAAAAGAAACTTCAGCTCATAAAAGAAAGCCATTATTAAGAAAGAGGTTTACAAACTATTGGAAGCTAAGCACGCTGAAAAAATACAGTTCCTGAAATAGTTGTCTAATGCAAGTGCCCGTGCCAAAATCCTTAGAGTATTGGTGCATGCGCATAGATTTTTTAGATCTCAACCGAGTATGACCCAATGATACCAACTTGTAGACTTTACTTCTGGATGCAAGTTATAAAGCACGATGGATGCGTCTTAGGGTACAATTAGATAGCGTTGGAAAAGGAAGATAAAAAAGGGTGAGCTTCATCACCCTAAGCGAAATATATTTCTATGTAGTGATGTCATTCGTTTAAAAAAAATAAGGGTGTCACGTATCAAAGACTTGAGGACTGGATGTTTGAGGTACAAATGGGAAGGAATGTACAAGCCTATGTGAGTAACATGTTAGTAATGATCTTGGAAGTTGAAGCTCATGTGAACGACTTACAGGAAACCGTTGTTACCCTACGACAATACTGAATGAGACTCAACCCAAAGAAGTGCGTCTTCTAGGTAAGATCATGAAGATTTCTGGGCTACATGGTTACTGAGAAAGGAATTGAAGCTAACTCAGAGAAAGTCCGAGCTATCCAAGAAATTCAAGCTCCCAAGAATGTGAAGGAGGTAAAATGATTGCCAGGGAGGATGGATGCCCTCATTAGGTTTATTTCACTGTCAGCTGAAAGAAGTCTCCTATTTTGTAGAACTCTACGGAAAGCTTGGAAGTTTTGTCGCTCCTCATTAGGAGTTCTAGTTAGCATTTGACGAGTTAACGGAATACTTGGAAGTTTTGTCGCTCCTAACTTATCCTCTACTAGGTGAACTTCTATACTTATACATGTTCATTAGAGAATCGACAGTAAGCACAGTTTTGCTGAGAGAGGAAGGAAAGTCTCAAAACCCGATCTATCACATGATCAAGCTACTTCACAAATCTGAGCTACGATACGCAGAGATATCAGCATGGGCCTTAGTTAAATGGTTAGGAGGTTGAGGCGATATTTCTCATCTCATGAAATTGTGGTTCTTATGAACTTATACTTAAAGGTAAAAATAAGTAAACCAGAAGCCTCGGGGTGGCTAGATAAGTGGGCACTTGAGGTAAGTTAATTTGAGGTAGAACTTGAAGTGTGGGTAGCTTTCAAGGCTCAAGCCCTAGAAACAGGAAATGGCCAAATCTCCCAAGAACCGAGGGAAATAGTTGATATACACGGATGGATCGGCAGAAAACTCAGGTTGTGGAGTGGGCATCATTGTCACTATCCCAGAGAGTAATACTACCAAATGTGTAGTAATGCTCAATCATCGGTTATACAATAATGAGGCAAAGTATGAGGCCTTTATTAGAGGAATACAAATGGCTTCTCATCTAGGATCCTAGAGGATGCTCGTGCATTTGGACTCTAAGATAGTGTAAAAACAAGTCAAGAGAGAGTTCGAAGTTTGGGAAAGAACGAATGAAGAAACACGTGGCAAAATTTAAGGCCCTCCACGGAGAGTCTTAGGAATTAGAAATTATGCAAATTCCGAGAGAGAAAAATTCTTGTGGGAATCTCCTCTCTAAGATACAAATCTTGGCAGTTGATTGCCAAGAACAATAGATCCCACTTTTAATGGCACCCGCAAGTGAAGTCGCCAACCTAGTAGCCAAGCTTGAAGAGCACAAGTATTGGCGAATGAACATCCTGGAATACCTCAAGGAGGGTATAATACCCAAAAATAAAGATGCGGCTACTCTTGTCAAGACTACAGCCACGAGGTTCTGCTTCATTGGGAAAACTTGTATAAGAAGGGAAGGGGAAGGTGACACATTAACATCACTAGAAGATTGATTGCACTCATGAATAATATTTAATAAAGATTATTTTGCTTGGTGAGCACAAGTTAAGGGGCTAAGAATTCAATATTTAAATTCTTTAAAAATGGTCTTAATGCTTCATATAAATTGTAAGCAAATTTTCTAACCTTCGACATGATAGTCCGGGTTGAAAGTTTTTGTAATCAAAATAATATCGGGGATGCAGAGAAAATATTTGACCCATTTACTCAACATACTAGCAATACATTCACACAATTCAGGCGAGTTGAGTAATGATTTACTAATAATTACAATTTGAATACATTGATCAAGAGGTAGTGTGGAGGTAGGATAATAAACACCGGATAAAATCACGGTGGCATCGTTAAATTTTTTTTAAAAGAGACTTCATATTATAACAATCATCCCACGCATTGAAAAATAAAATAAAATCGACATCTTAATTAGCAAAAAATGCACACAATACTTCTCTATATTCAAAATAATCATTAATCAATTTATAAGTCGACTTCCAATGATTTGTCATATCAATTGAAAAAAAATTTGGATGCAAACCATTGTTTCGGCAATATTTTTGTCATTTCTTGCAACCGAATCATGTTTTACAATATGAAATACCACACTCCTAATCGGAACAATTTTATATTTAAATGTAGTTAAACCATCTTGAACACATAAATTCAAAATATGATAAATGTATCTGACATGAAATTTTTTACCGTCAATAGAAGGTTTACAAAATTTTTGTAACGAATATAAACTAGCCGTATTAGCGGAGGCATTATCAAATGAAATTGAAATAATTTGTTACCTAAATGATACTCAAATAAAATAGTAGATAGTTTGTGCGAAATATTTACCGCGGTATGCAAACTATTAAACTCTTTACATGCAATCAAACATTTTTGCAAAGTTCAAGAATTATCAATCCAATTACATGTAGTTCCCATATAATTATTATTATTATGGGAATCCGTCCAAATATTTGAATATATAGAGACACTATGAGACAACCTATCAAATATGGTAATCAGATTCAACTTATACTCGCAAACTATTTTTTCAATATCGCGAGTAACTTTATTTCGTGAAATCCTAGTACTAGATGGATTAATACCTCTAGTAAAATCTTCATAATGACTACTATGCGAATGATTATGAGAAAGACTCATAACATAAACAAATCTTGCAAGTTTTCTATGACCACTTTCGTTATATTGAAATAACTTAGAACTCGTACCTTGACCGTCAGCCCCGGCGCCGGCGGTAGATGAAGATGAGAAGTTTAATTGTGTTTGAGAGCTATCAACGCCGTATTTATCGGGATGCTTCTTCTCCATGTAGTATTTGAGCGTCCCGTAACTTCTATTATTTTTGGAACCGAAGGCGTAGTGACTCTTGCAATAATTGCAATGTGTCTGAGGTACACCATCGATCTTCGTTTTTGTGAAATGTAATCAGAAGATAGGGGATTGATATTCCTTCGATTTTTATTGAGGCGGTTGCATATCATGATTATCACCCCCTTCTCCCTCATCTTCATCCGAATTGACGTCGGCCGGCGGTTCGATTTGTTCGAGGTAGGTAAATCCTCATCGAAATTGGTTTGATTATTCTCGTCGAAATTGATTGGATTATGTAAGTATTCAACTTCTTCCGACGTCATGACATAGGGAACATAATATCCGCCAACGGCCGAAGGTTCTCGTCGAGATCCTTGATCTCCAACTCGACTTCGGCCTCGACGAGATTATCGAATAGTATTAGTATTAATATTACGAGAAAAGTTTATCATTATAATATTATAAAAGAAAAATAAGTAAAACGAGAATAAGAAAAAGATTATTTATAATATTTTTGCACTAATTAACAACTTCAATCTTGAAAATATAGAGAACTCGCATTGTCGTCATCTTGGCCACGTCGAGGACCAATGCTACGTGAAGAATGCGGAATTAAGGCAAACAAGTTCGATGAAAGGTAATATCTCGCCCAGAACCCCACGTTCACAAAATTTGTTCAAAAATCTGCTCAAAATAAGCAGTCTGGCCTCTTCTCTACGGTTCAGCCCGAGCCCGACCCTTCTGTTCCCCCAGCGTTTTCCCATTTTACGTCCTTTATTCTTGTCCCCTGGCCTAATCTCGTTCCCAGCTTGCTGATTTTAATTCCCACCCTCAGGCCCACCCCAACCCCAACCCTCAAACTCAGCCCACCTTATTTAATTCCCAAACTACAGCCCATTCTCTCAATCCCCCTCCAGTCCATTCGGGCCACTTAGCCATTCCCTCCCAGGCCCATCTTCCTTTTTCCCACTAAACCTATAATCCTTTCAGCCCACTTTTCTCTAACCCCTATCCTCCAAGACCAACAAATCGGCCTAACCCACACCCAATTCACAGCCTACCTCAACCCAGCCCTCTCCAGCCCGGTCCGTCTTCTTCCCCAAACCCAGCCCAGCCCCCTAACCAGCTCGACCCGACTCGTCCAATCCGGCCAGCCCGGACCAATCCGGGCTGGCCCAATCAACCCCTAATTTCAGCCCTTTCTGTCACCCCTTTTGAAACCCCCTCCCCCTTTCCATCAATTCATCACCTCCATCTAACCCGCTCGTCATCCTCCCGGCTATCCCCTCTCCTCTTCAAACCCTTCTCCCCAATGGGATTGCTGTAGGAACTTTTTTTGACTCCGTAATTTTATCGGAACCTCTCTTTTTCAAGAGAACTCCGATTTCGAGGAAGATCCCGAACCTACTAAAACCAGTGTTCTAAAAATCGCTAGGCGCCATACCAGCGCCTAGGGCGCCTAGGCGGGGCCTAGAATTGAGAATAAATACCCTAATTTACAACATTACATCCAACATTTAATAGTTCAACATACTACCTGCTACACAATAAAGTATATGACTATTCAAAACTAAAAGTAATGATCATAAGTTCAAAACTATTGTTCAATTCAAAGTTCAAAACAATATAAATCCATAGTACATATTACAAAATCAAAATAACTAAATAAGGGCAAGAGTTCTCGGTCTGTTTCTTTTCTGTTCTGTCCCAATTCTTGCCCCGTAACAATTGAAATGACTTTAAAAAAATTTAAACCAAAACGACGTCGTCTTGGAAAAAAAAAAAAATTGGACTGCCTGTCGCCTAGGCGGCGCCGAGTTCCCCCGGCGATTTTTTTTCCCGATTTTCAAAAATCGTGGGCAATTCGAGGGCGCCGAGCGCCTAGGCGGCCGCCTACCCCGATTTTTAGAACAATGACTAAAACTATCATTTATTCTTTGCGAGCCGCTAAATGGAAAAACAAAGGGACGGGCAAAATTAAAAAAACTCATGACAAAAAGACGAGGTGGGAAAAACCAAAAAACACTCCAGAGCATCAAAGAAAACCAAATGATTAGTTGAAATAAAATTTTCTTTTAGTTAAATAAAAAAGAAAATTTTAGAGATTAATTGGGGGAGGTGGTATTTATAAGTGTATAAATAGATTTGAAAAAAAAAAAATAGCCGTTGAAAACCGCCGATTTCGATTAAAACCGGCAAGTTTTTTGGCCAGTTAAGTCTCCAACGACTATTTGTTTTTTACCCATTGATATCAAACGTCTATTTCATTCGAGCCATTGATTTCAAACGATTTATCGGCCGATTTAACCGCCGATATTTTTTCCCCGGTTAAATGTCGATTTCGGTTGACCAAAATCTGGAACCAAAATCGAGCCGTCAGAACCCGGTTTACGGTTTCGATAAATCAAATTCGCCGGTTAACCGATTAACCAAAACCGGCAGTGACATGTCTAGGTTGAAGTTTCATTGGTAGAAGTTTTATTGAAACAATGAGTGAGCTTTTACTTGATGACAGGCGATTAAATAGAGTTTTTGATGGAATAACCAAAAACGCCGATCAACTGACCGTTGATCGGAACCGGCAACTAACCGATCAAGCGAAACTGACAGTGACATGTCTAAGTTGAAGTTTCATTGGTAGAAGTTTTATTGAAACAAAGAGTGAGCTTTTACTTGATGGCAGACTATTAAATCGAGCTTTTGATGGAATTTGCAATTATTATATGATAGATGTGCGTAGGCACGGCAAGATGGACCAAATTTATAGACGTATAAAATGAAACACCTAAGCACATGTACAACAAAATTGACATAATATTGTGCAATAAAATACATATAACTTTAATTATGGGTTTTGAAATCAATAAATCAGTTGTTCAATTTGTTTACCCTAAAATAATTTAGCGGATGCTTCGTAATTAGTGGGTATGAAAATGAATACAAACTTGATTATAAAAGTTAATGGGGGATAACCGTCTTTTGTGGGGTTATGGTTCATTCCCCCAAAATGAAAAAGCAAAATATAAATATGCAAAACCAAACCACTTTGATAAACTAAAACCTAATTAGATCAATATTCAAGCTCACCATTGTTAAATGTTTGAGACAAGGGATCTATCTTAAACTTACCGTGATTGATCAACAGTGAACTTGATCGATCAATGTATATATTAACATATGAAAGACACATACAACCCACTACAATTTGTATTACGTAAAGAAGTACGCGGTCAAACATTCAAAAGATTTGCTCGTTAGTGCATACATGTTCCCACTCGACAAGAAGTTACAATATATGATTTTCAACATTTTGCACGACGCACAATGAAATTGTTTCATGTCTTACGTTAACTTAGCTCAAACATAGATATCAACTGATGTACACTTGCAAACACCATACAAAAACAAAACAGAGGATATCATTATCCAAGTAACGGGCAATAAACATTCAAACACAACTCGATTCTAACAAGAAAATAAAGCAAGGCAAATATTGAGCACAACAATAACCATTCAAACACAACTCGATTCTAACATCAAATGATCATAACTATTGGCAAAACCAACCAAGCCACACAAGTCTAATAACGCAAAAATGTAAATTGATCTTCAAATAGGTCAATAAGAAATCTCCAAAATACGAGGATTAAAAATAAAAAACGAGCATCAGTCAAAACGTCAACCATCAAAGATAATACCATAATTAAACTACTTATTCTTCCTCAGCAATAGCTCCCTTCTCACTTACGTAGATACCATCAAGAAATTTCCGAATATCCTTGTTCTTTACATGGCATTTCTGTACAAATAAACAAAAAAAATTAGTCTCCAAGTAAAGTTGTCATATAAAATTAAATTATTGTCAAGGCCAAGTGTGGGCCTATAAAGTTCTGCAACAGATATCAAATGTTACCTGGTTTATCAAGGCAGCAGATCGTGAAACGAGCTCAATGTCATTTCCATCCAAAACCAATTCATCCTTAACCTTCTCAGACCGCACAATCGAGACACCTTCGAGCATATCCACTTTCCTCACCTAAATATTCGGAAAAACGATAGTTGTGATTATTAAAATCCAATTAGAAATTTAAAAAAATGCAACAATAAGCACACATGTGCAAGAAAGCTCATTCACGTTTCGTGCTCCTGATTATGATACAACCAAAGAAGATAATGTTAAAATGCATATTTCAAATTTATTGAACATTCATTAACATTATGAAAAATGAAATGCACCCATGGAATCAAAAATCGAACCATGTTCAAGCGTTTAGCCCAAACAAACACCACCAGTCAAAATTAGTTACAATCTCACAGTGTGGTCTAATTAGATGAAATATTGGACAATTTACAAATTACAACAAAATAACTAGAAATGATTTAAAAAGTTAATCACATATCTCCAATATAACCAGTGAACCACAATGGAGGGGGGAAATGATGCAAAATCTATATACGCTAGTTTTTTTCCATGAAAATAAACCGTATAAAGGTCAATGTATCATAATTCAACGTTTGAGTCAGATACGAATCACAGCCACTCAAAAATTGTTCCAATCTTACAGTGTAGCTCTTATCAGATGAAATATTGGACAAACAACAAATTACAGCAAAATGTCTTGAAATGTTTAGGAAAGTTAAACTAACATATCTACAGCATAACCAATAAAACCAAAACAAGAAATGCATAAAAAGCACAGCACCATAAACAACGATACATCATGTAGCTAGTTTTTGTTCGTACCTTCTTCTCGCCAAGGAAATTACGGATCTCAATTGCAGTGCCGCTATTCGTAATGGACGCGTTGATCGGAAAATGAGCGTAAACAAAACGCATCTTGTAACGATAACCCTTGGTAACGCCGTTAATCAGATTCGACACGTGGCTGAGCGCGGTGCGAATGGCGGCGGTCGTTTTCCGGCTACCGAACCAGGACTCTATCTTCAATTTCTTATTCCCGGTGGCTTCATCGGTGATCAGCTGAAAATCGAGGTTCAAATGCTTGAAATTGCGAGAGAGTTTACCCCTCGGACCTTCGACTTCGATCACCTTGGCTTTCACCTTGATCTTGACCCCGGCGGGGATATCCATGGTGTCTGCTGACAGAATCGTCTTCATTTTTCCAATGTGTGTTTGCTCTCTCTCAGACAGACGGTGTGCGTGTGCCAACGGTAGGAGATGACTAAAACCCTAGAGGCATGAGATGGGTATAAGCGGAAAATTGACGGCCCAGATCTTTGGGCCCGGAGCCGTGCTGATTACACTTTACATGTTTGGACTTACTAGCTTCCAGTGAGGCCCATTAGTTCATGTTTGCTAGTATATTTCCAAGTTGGCAAAAATGTAAAATCATTTTTATAAATGATGATGAGAATTCCGCCTATGTAATACCTCCAATAGACTGTTTACCAAACTTTATAAATCTCACTTTCTAAATTAATTATCTTTATTATTTCACACTCTCTATCCTAATTTATTTTATCAAATTCTTACTTATGTTAACTCTCTATTTTAGGAACTACCTATTCTAATTTTACTCCAACAAACTCCCTATTAATAAACTTTTTATCATATATTTATATGGAGTCAATTTAAAGACTAATGATAATAATAACAATAGGGAGCTATGTTTGGCTCTCTACGTGTAGGGAGCTTGAATAAAATGTAGGGATCTCCTAAATTTGAGGAGTCCCTATAAGGAGACTGTTGCAGTGAATTTTATTATTTTGACTCCTTAAATTGGCTAAGGAACCATTATAGGGAATCTCTTGGAGATGGTCTAAGCCCCTGATCACTTATTTATTTTATCTGATTAGACGACGYRGTGTTCGTATAATTCCATCAAAGCCTCGTCTACCATTTAGGGCATGGAAGAGGGCCTAGATCTTGGAATTTTTTGGTTAAAATCAATATATGTCTGAGTTTGCTTCAATTTCCTTCTACTAATTTGACTTGATTTATATAGTAATTTAATTTTATAATGCTTAAGAACTAAAATGGACGTATTCCAATCAAGAAAATTATATAACCATTGAAACCTTTATCCCAGTTCATAATTCTTCTTATGCTGTCAAATATGTTGAATAATTTATTCTTGGAAATAATTATTCTTTTGTTATTTGCCTTTTTTGGGCACAAAATAAGTTAGGAAACTAGATTTAGGAGTCTATTTATTTTCTAGTTTATGTATAAGACTTTATTTAGTTTCCTAAATTGTGTTTAGAATTTGTTTTACTTGTTTACCAAGTTTAGGATTTTATGATTGTCTATTTAAGACAAGAGAATCCTAAAGCTTGTAATCACTTTTGACGCACGGATTTTGGAGAGAAAAAGAAACGACGCAACGCAAGACGCACAGCAAGGAAGAAGACGTGAAAACTACTTGGAGCCATTGTTCGAGATTATCAAGTTCTTCGACGTTGCGTAACGAACGGAGAAGATCTTGCCATCACGGCAACAAGTATTTAGTATCAAGTTTTTGATATTTTAGTTTTCATATATTACTTCATATTTTTGTAATTAATCATGAACAAGAAAGTAATATAGTTCTCGGGTTTGTACACCCAAGTTCACAAGTACTTTTACTTGTGAACTGAATTTAATTTGCTGTGTTCTTAAGTTTTTATTTCCGCTGCATATTTGTATTTTAACTCTGGTTGATGTTGATAGTCAGTGTTGTCTAACATTGAATAACAACATCATAAAACTGAGACTTATTTTCAAAACCATAGACCTTCAAATTTTACAATTGGTATCAGAGCAGGTTACTTAGCCTTTTAAGTACTGATCCTTATTTTTAGGTGCTATGGATGCTCAAGGCAACCCAAAGCCTCCGATCCTCAATGGTGATAACTATTCCCTCTGGAAACAAAGGATGCGGTGGCACTTAAAGAGCATTGACAAACGTGCATGGAGAACCGTTCTGATTGGATGGGAAAAGCCACATGTCACTGATGGTGAAGGTGATACCATCGACAAAAAAGAGGAAGATTGGACTGCTGACGAAATAGCTAATGCAAACTGGAATTCCAAATGCATCAACACCTTATGTGGATATGTTAATGCAAGTTACTACAGAGTCATCAAGAATTTCTACTCAGCAAAGGACGCATGAGACGCACTCCAAAGTGTGTGTGAAGGGACGCAGAGCGTAAATAGATCATGGCTCAGAATGTTGATGTCCACCTTCGAGACCTGATACTTTAACTATATTTTGAGAGAAATAGCGCCCATAAAACTGAAAAGTTAACACTGAGCATACATTTAATATTCCTTCTTGAAGTAAAAAGAAAAAAGTTGTGTCTTAAAAATCTTGAGCATATAGTTAATATTCCATCAAAAGTACTCTGCAAACATTGCGATTCTAGCCAAACTAAAACCTAATTAACTCACCAATACAAAGCCAAAAGAAAAATAAATTTAGGAAGAATAAAACGGACTTAGACGACACCACCGCAAGAGCTCCTGTGCATCATCGTACGCTGCCACTAGCCTCATTATCCAACTCATCTCGGCCCGGAAGCCAAACCCTCTTCGTCAAACAAATTTCCTCTCCGCTTAGTATCCCCAAACAACTATCGTAGAATTGACAATGAGCCGACACGATTGACCCTGCTACTGATTTGATCTCACCTCGAAGCCTCTCGTAACTGGAATAATCCACAACTTTGTTTTTGTATGTCGCCTCAAAAACTAATTTATACTGCCTCATATGCTCTTTAATCTATAAGGCGAGTTTCTTATCTTGTTACTCCAAATTAATCTATGAATGCAAACAGGCCATTAGTTAGGAGTTGAGACCATGGGGGAATTAGGATTTTGGGAATCGGAGTTAGAAGATACTAGAAATAACACACAACTACACTTAAATTAAAAGTGGGGAAAACGGAAGAAAAGATATGTTCAGAATGCAGAAAATTAAGACTATAATGGTAGAATCAATGTAGAGCAGTAAATTAAATTAATAGAATTAGGGGGACTTACTCATGATAGCACAGATTGGAGGGATTTGCCGAGCTAAATTTCTTGATCGGAAAAGAGCATATGTTTTTGATGGGAAAGTTTCAGAGGTTTTTACAATGGCGTATAGTGAAATGCTTCTTTAGTTTTTATTTAAACAAAGGAACGAAGGTGAAAAGACGGTTTAAATGGGAACGACGCTAAGAAAAAGTAGGGTTAATTATGGGGCTTTCATTTTTTTGCCCACGAGAATAATTTATTATGAAGGAAATGGGCATGCGGCACGTGTCCTACACAATGACAGTGTGAATTTAATGTTCTAGAGTTTGATGGATTTTTTACGGTTTGCTCTTTCACTTAGGGGCGCGTGGATTGATTTCTGAGTTACTTGTATTTACATTCGACTTGATTTCCTACCTTAATAAAGTGGAATGTGGGAGACTAATTGATACGACATTCAATATTCAGGTCAGCATGCACGTGGATTTTTGGCTTATAAGGCAACCTCGAATAAGAGGGGCGCACTTTTATATAGGAGGTGCAGGCTATATGTAAGAGTGGCGACCTCCCGTTTATTCATTGCTAAAAAGATACCTGACTTGAGGATCGGAGGGCCTACGCCGGGGCTGTTCGGCTTGAATTTTGTTTTGTAGGTCGATCAGGTCGCCAGGTGTCATCTGGAGGTTGATCAGGTCGGCAAGAACAATTTGAAAATCAGTGTTCTCTTTTTTTGGTGAACCAATCTTTTTGGTTATATCAAAAAAGTTGTTCACAACATCCACTCCTTCAAAATCTGATTATGTAAGACAATATATATTTATAATCATTGTCAAGCTGGTATGCTTCTCATTTAATATCAGCGGGAAGTGTGGGATGTGCTCTCTCCTGGGGTGGTTGATTGCCGGGCCACGAGAGCTTGAACAACATATAATGAGAAGGATGTGGAGGGATGTGCTCTCTCCTGGGGTGGTTGATTGCATGCCGGGCCAAGAGAGCTTGAACAACATATAATGAGAAGGATGTGGAGTAAAAGGTGCCCTAGTTCCATCCATAAACCCCAAGCAAACAGACCCATAGGGTCTTAAGGAGTGAAATACCGTATTGAAACATCTTACATTTAAAGAGTAATTAATATTGCCAATATATATAATTTAATCTTTAGGAATATATGAAACACACGAGTTTTCGGAGTTTTTGCTATTTCGCCACTTCTTTACTTTGTTAAATATATACTCGTGCATTTGAGTAGTACTTAAATTTTGCACAAGGAACTAATATTAAATTTACAAGAGTTCTTCCAGCAACGACGTGATGAGATTAACTCAAGCAGTAGAGTTAGCCACTTGGACGGGGCTGCAAATCATACAAAAAGTTTTAAGAAATCAACGAGAGCCCACAAATTAAAACTTACGGTTTTTGACAAGTTTGTGCCAAAAACGACTCAGGATACAAAACAAGTTATTGATGCAGAAAAATTAAAATCAACAAAACCCCAGGCAACTTCGATTCACCATAAACTTCGACTTCTCACTATGACTTTACTCAATAAAACAAACAAAAGCGGTTACGGAGAGGCATCATAACCTGCTGGTACACTGATTCAAACATCAAAAACTCCGACCAAGATGCAGCAAACAAACAAGAAAGGAGACACGTACGACAAACATAAATTAGGAGAGACGCTGAATAAATAGGAACAAAACTACTTAATTAGCATCCAGCCAACCACACTAGGCTATTCCTATGCAGTACAGGGCTGTCGAAATAAAATTTACTCACGGGCAAGTCGAGCAAGTCAATTTCCTTGTTAGGAATGTTGCAAACAAACAAGCAAAGCCGGCGGATACAACAAGCTCTGAAGATGAGAAACTCTTGGTATTTTAACCAACCACACGGGACAAGGAACTTTTCGTGATCGCGATGATTCTGTTCACATGCTCTGCAGCAATTTTGACCTATGCCGCCGGGCACCTTTCTCAAGGCTATATCGGGCATCTTTCTCCACTCTCCACTCTCCGGTTTCATCTCCCAAACTTCCCAAAGAGACTCTCCAATCGTAATCAATAAAGACAAATACCTTCCCGTCGGAAGATACGTACGGACGTGTCCATAACTCTCTTGCCCAGGAGGGATAGGGATAGGGACAGGTGTCGACGCCATAACCTCCGTCTCCACGTTGAGAGTCAAGACTTGAAACCCAGCRGTAACCCAGTGCACGAAACCTTCGTTGATCAACGGAGGAAKMMTTGTAAATCCCATRCTAGCTTTGATAGGAAACTGCTCYGCCTGAATGACCCTCCACGAGTTGTCAACCCCAACAGTTAATATAATTGGGTTTGCGCCGCAGATACCTGTTACGACCACTTTATACTGCATGGAGCTCGCTGCATATGCTATACCACTATACATAAAGTMACACGGTGCCCGGGGAATCGGAGGGAGAACAAAGATTTGGTTTGTTATAATATTTGCAATACGATAGAGGAATAGGTCTTCCTGGAAGAGAAGCAAACCGTTGCAGCTGGTCCAAGCCCGGCGTACTGATGAGAAATTCAACTTAGATGTCTCGATTTGGCCCTGTCGGCCCACAGTCACGAAAAGTGSCTGRCCARTCCCAGCGAWCATGAGAAGCCCGTAAGGCGAATGACGGAGATGGGCYTATACYAAATGYTGGGTGTAGATCATACGGTACCATTTCCAGTTAACAAGCCTTGCTTGGTCATAAATATCTTGCGCGGGGAGATTTACGAGGATTTCGAACAACATGTCATCATCGGGAATAGACGACGACGACAACCTCTTCCTCTTACACCTCCTCAAATAACAAGTGCCGACCCCAACCATCTGCATATATATTAATACAACACACACACACATATATCCCAATCATCAAACATATAGAGTTCGAAGCAAGCGACCACATCAGCTTTTATTCCTATACAACATCTATTCTATACCCAATTTCTTGTTTTTGTTTCTTTCGTGGCTACAAAATAAGATCCCGGCTCACATATAGGGTTCTAGTGTACAGACGAACAATGTACAGATTCACACTGAAAGTTGTTCCTTTTTTTAATGAGTGATAATAGATATAAGTATGGGAAATGGTCATTGCAGCAAAGTTTAAGCTTTACCTACACATATGCATTCTTTTCTTAAACGGAATCGGATATTGGAGTAAAATTTGAAATCTCAGATCGGAAATTGGAATTTAAAAAGGCAGCAAATCCGAAGCTTTACCCAAATCTTAGTGGCCAAACCAAGTTAATATGGAACTCTTCATCGCAAGACAACCAGAAAAACTCTAGCTTTATCAAATTGATTCGTAAAATTAAATCCCCTAACACCTTCTAGATATGATTTAATCTTTTTCCAAGGCCTACGATATACAAGATAAGCTTACCTCTGCAGCCGATTTTCCTTCTTCATCATTTACGGTCAATGAGCGGTGGTGATGGTTCGGCGCCGGCGGCTGTCGGAGGATTTTTGATGGAAACTTAAACTTAAACTTAATCCTATTTGCTTCACCTTTTCCTTGGTCGTTCACACGAACACACGCGAGATATATATATATATATATATATATATATATATATATATATATATATATATATATATATATATATATATATATGTATGTAAGGAATTGGATCATGTAGGAACTAATTTCCTACGTGGAAACTAAGACCACGTACTATTCACAAGATCAATTTTTTCTGTTATGACCAAGATCATCCCCATTAATTTTATAATTAATATATTTATATTAATGAAAAGGTCATATATGTAATTACACTCGATATCCCAAAAATAACATTCATATCAGCCATTTTTTCCTAAAAAATTTATTCAACCATTTTTTCCCAAAATATCATGTCATTAATCACACATACGTGAGAAAATATCAATTACATATTAAGACATTTAGAAAAATAGAAGGAAAAATATATCTTGGTACGTACGTGAATCAAAACACTATCCTTTAGGAGTGACTAGGGTTCCACGCGTCTTTCCAAATTTCGTATCTGCGCAAATCCCGAAAAATCCGCCTCCTGATTAGGTCGAGTCGTGGTAGATGACCTGTAACGTTTCGTATTCAGTGATGGTTGGCATTACAGCTCACCACCTAGGGTACTGTTTTCTCTGACACACATTAAATGCGGGAATCCCATCAAATCCCGCTTTCCTATGAAATCAACTTTTCAAAAACTCTCTTTTATTCTCCCTCCAACATTACTTTTCACTTCTCACTCTCATATCCTCTTCAGAAATATTTTCGCTTTCTCTCCCTCTTTTTCGACAACGGTTGAAATCTCCAAGCTTTACGCTTTCCGACTACTCCCATCACCAGGTACCCTTCCGATCCTATTCTCTTCATAAATGTCTACTCAATTATCTTCTTCACCTCTTTCTCCGGCGGCCACAGCATCTTCCGATACGTCATCCAATTCCTCCGCCACGGCCATCGCCCTTCCTCGCCGTCATCCTTTGAATATCCACCGCCTATTCCCGGCCACCCCAATGTTTCCTCCGTCCTCAGTGACAAATCCGTCGAAGAACTCCGTTATAAATATAAGATCACAGAGGAATTTTCTCTAGTTAACCCTCGACTTGGTGTTCTGGAGTGCCAAGCACCGGCTGATCATCTAACTTTCTTTGTCGATCAGTTTCAGGCGGGGGTGCGCCTCCCTATGAACCCCCTGATGCTGGAAATTGCCCGTCTATATAATATCCCTGTTCACCAATTTGTCCCCAACTCTTTCCAAATTATCATAGGCTATAATCTGGCTATGCGGTACGCTAGCCTGGACCCTACTGCCCAAACCTTTTCTCAACTCTTCCAAGCTAAAAGCTCTCCCCCGGGATGCTTTTACCTACGCGTCAGTCCTGGAGTTCAGTTTTTACATGGAATCCCTTCCTCCAACAAAGCTTGGAGGAAGAAGTTTATATTCGTACACTGCTCTGGAGATTGGGGTTTTCCTTCAAAGCCTATTGAGAAACTACCTCCTCAGCCGCACTTGTCCGTGGGAGACTGAAGTTGTAGTTTTCGTGGTTTCAAGATATTAAAATGTTCATTTGGCTTAGTCTTATCGGACTTCAATTCGATTGTGAATTTCAACTTGTTTCAAGCTTAGAGAATAGAAGGAAAATAAAATTAAAGCAAATAAAATAACTAAACTACCCAAGAAATTGAAATGACAAGTTGGTAGGATGCCTCGGTCGTATGCCCATAATTGAAATGCAAGCAATTAAAGAAAATAAGCATAAGAATGCAAAGTTTCACCATGTACTACCATGCATGCACAAAGTACAACCATGCATGAAAACTCAAATAATGCAAATTAGCTAAAATTTAAAGCATGGACGTGAAGAGAAATCAAAGTTGACGTAAAAGTTTAAATCTTTCGGAAAAATAACGAGAAACGAAGAGTAGATCTCGAATTCAATTCAAAACTATGCATGAAAATTTAAATCAAAATAAAGCATAAGTAAAACTCAAAGTCATGATGATCAAGGACCCGATCTATAGCCTAGGTGTGTCACTCAACTAGAATCCATAGTCAATTCACAAGATCTAGCATGAAATCAAGTAGCTAAGGCAAAAAACATAATATGAAGAAAAAGCATGAAGATGAAGAACAATGCTTGAAATTAAAAAGAAAGCTTACTAAAATTAAATGGAGAATCCCAAACTTGAATTACAATGAAAGTGCTAATCCAAAGGAGTATTTGGATTCATCTTGAGCTTACAAACCCAAGGCAAAGCTTCAAAAATTAAACTAAGAACAAGAGAGAGAAAATATTCCAAAACCCATGCAAGTTTGGGAAATTTGAGTCATACCCTCAAGAATGAGAGTTCTAATCTATTTATACTAATTTAATTGGGTTTAAATGGGCCAAATTGGCCTTAAAAGGCTTGATTTTCCTATGTTTGACCCAAGTTTGACCCAGTGGCTAGGGGTGTTGATCCGGTTACGGTTAACCGGTTAACCGCCGGTTAATAACCGGTTGACCGGCGGTCACGGTTATAACCATAACCGTTAACCGGTGGCCGGCGGTTAGGTTACGGTTAACCAAACCGTTAACCTTAACCGCCGCGGTTAACCGATTTAAAAAAAATAAATTGTCGCCGTCGGTTTAACCGCCGGTTAACCGCGGCGGTTAATAGCCGTTGATAATCAACGGCTGAGATCAACTAGCCGTTG
>BMAC01000698.1:533652-550144 GCA_014905375.1 Phtheirospermum japonicum | reverse complement strand
TGAAAGCACAAGGATTGTGCTTTCTTGAATAGTGTTCAGCTTTTGGAGATAAGCATTGAACGACTAAGATTCAAATGATATATAATCAATGGTCGTAACTGAAAGCACAAGGATTGTGCTTTCTTGAATAGTGTTCAGCTTTTGGAGATAAGTACTGAACGACTAAGATTCAAATGATATATGATCAACGGTCATAATTAAAAGCACAAGGATTGTGCTTTCTCGAATAGTGTTCAGCTTTTGGAGATAAGTATTGAATGACTGAGATTCAAATGAAATATGATCAACGGTCATAATTGGAAGCACAAAGATTGTGCTTTCTTGAATAGTGCTCAACTTTTTGGACAATTATATAATGTACATTTGATGTATTCATTTTGACCTCACTACAAAAATTCATCCCTCACGTTACTTGTTTCATTGAAGAAAAATGAATTTCAATTATAATAAAATTCCTGCTATATCTTCATCTTCTTCTTCAAGCTCATCTGATGATGAGTTTCAAAATTTGATCGATAGTTACAACACAGAACAACAACTAGTTGTTCAACAAATATACAATAAAAATCTTATGGTATCTGAATTTGTTATTAGGCAACAAAACGCTGAACCTATTCATGGAGGCTCTGTTCAGGGTCGAAGAACAATCTTTCGTGATCAAGAAGCAGCTGTTGAAAACCTCTTCAACTATTACTTTTCAAAAAATCCCACATACAATGAAGAGTAATTTCGTCGACGCTATCGGATGTGTCGAAGTTTATTCCTGTGTATCATCAATGCTTTAAAAAATCATGATCATTACTTTGTACAACAGAGGAACACAGCCAGGACAGTAGGTTTATCTACTCTCTAAAAGGTAACAGCTACATTTCGCGTACTAGCATATGCAGTTCCAGCAGATGCAACTGATGAGTACTTAAAAATTGGAGAGTCTACTGCAATTGAATGTGTCAAAAGATTTTGTCATGCTGTTCGAGAGATATTTGCTGAACAATATCTACGATCACCCACTGTTAATGACGTGGATAAATCAATTTATATTGGAAAGCAACGTGGGTTTCTAGGCATGTTAGGTAGTTTGGATTGTATGCACTGGAAGTGGAAAATCTGTCCCACAGCATGGGCAGGACAGTATGCCGGCCGGAGTGGATCACCAACAATTATTCTTAAAGTTGTAGTTGATTATGATCTATGGATATGGCATGCATATTTTGGAATGCCAGGACCCAACAATGATATTAATGTGTTGGTGATTAACATGAATTTGTCTTGATTTTAGTGAGTGTTTTAATTAGTTTTTATTGTTGATTTCGGTGAAAGTTGGATAGATTGAGCACATTTTCGTATTTTATTATCTCCAACTTATTTTATATTATTTTAAATATAATTAATTAATTTTATGTTTATCTAAGGTATTTTGAAGTGTTTTGGCCTGGAGATAGTCGAGGGTGGGTCTACGAGTGAAGTTTTAGCGAAAACGGGCCTCGATTTGAAGTGTTACGGCTAACACTGGGTACGTTGTTCACACTAGGTTACCCAGTGTCCGAGTCCGCCGCCAACGCCCGTCGATGCACCTGCCGACATTGGGTACAATGATCAACAATGGGTTACCCAGTGCGATCATAAATTCGGAAAATAAGAGCTTTCGATCCAGAAAACGAGCAAGCCCGGCTCCAACGCGTCTTGAAAAAAGATATTAATATATTATTAGCAGCTGGGAAGACTTGGTCAAGGGGAAAAGGCCTTTCCTTTGATGGACTTGAAGAGAAGAATTATTATTGGGATTGAAAAGGAAATAAATTCAAGATACCTCTTTGAAGAAGGATTTGGTGAGAGAAAAGGAGACCACCAAATTCTATAAAAGGAGCGACGCATAGCACACACGAGAACTCTCTCCCAACTCTCGAACCTCTTGGGGATGACAATCAAAGAGTGTTCTTTATTTTATTTCCTCCATATTTCTTAGTTTTAAATTTATAGTTTTTAGATTAATAGTTCTTTAGTTTTAATTTGCGGATTTCTTCGATTGGAAAATGCTACTTTCTCCGTTAATTAGTAAGCTTTCAATTTTCCTTTGCTTAATTTAGTTGCTTGATTCATGCTTGGTTATTTGAGATTAGATTTCGTCTATATTTTCATGCTATTTAAGTTCCATTCATGCTATTTAGATTCCATTTACATTATTGATTTCGTTTATGCTATTTGATCTCGTTTACATATTTGAATTCGCTCATGCCATTTGATTTCATATGCGTTGGGTGATTTCTTATTACTCTTAGTTTTCGAAAACCTTTAGTTCATGAATCTAGATATTAAGTTTTTAAATTCGTTTTAGTTAATCGTTGCGTTTTAAACTCTTGTTAGTAAATTCGATTCAAGATTATTATTATTAATTTAATGTTATTTCGTTTTAAATTCTTGCTTTGATATTTTAATTTAGTATAATTGATCTTCAAACAAACAACCCCCCAAGTATGATGAATTGTATGAATTTTGATTGTGTTGATGATTGGTATGGGTTTATGATGTTGAGATTGATGACGATTATTGATTAGATCTTATGGATCTAGAGCCTAGATTCGTTGTGAACCATCAATTGGGTTTTCCCAAGAGATCGTGGAGACGAATCGAAGCTCTAGAACCCTTGTTTTCTTAAAACTTTTTTAAAAATTAATAAATCATATGTTCATTGTTCTTGTTGAGTATTTAAATTATTTATTTTTATTATTTTCTTATTCGTGAAAAACAAACACAAAATGAACTTCCGAATCTAGTTTTCCTCTGAGATCGATACGAGTCAACTTACCCACCTACAAGTGGTCCCGTTCTCTTGCGGGCGAACTTTTTAAAATTGACAAATTTAAATAAAAATAGGTGCGAAAAAGTCCGAATCAGTTGGAGACATCTCATATTTTCTCAAACCTTGCTAGAGGCGTTGCTCCTTCGACAAGTTATGTCATACGTGGTAAGGAAT
The DNA here is from genome assembly GCA_014905375.1 of Phtheirospermum japonicum. Lineage (NCBI taxonomy): Eukaryota > Viridiplantae > Streptophyta > Magnoliopsida > Lamiales > Orobanchaceae > Phtheirospermum > Phtheirospermum japonicum. The sequence continues at coordinate 547,170 of BMAC01000698.1, read as the reverse complement.
ACAATATGGGCTACTATTTAGCTTATAATATATACCCGAAATGGGAAACTTTTGTACAAACTACCCATGCACCAAGTGGTCCCAAAAAAACATATTTTGCAAAGAAACAAGAAGCATGTAGGAAGGATGTCGAACGTGCTTTTGGAGTTCTCAAAAGTCGATTTGCAATTATAACAAATCCAGCACGTTTTTGGAGTAAAAGTGATTTACAAGATATTATGACCGCGTGCATAATAATATATAATATGATAATTGAGGATGAACGAGATATCGATACTCCAATTGATGAAACAAGAGAAGTGTCACCTCCAGATGTAGAATTTGTTGAAAAGGAGCATACTTTAGACAAATCAAAGACGCAGAGGCTCATTTCACACTTTGAAATGCGTTAATTGATCATTTATGGGAGGAATATTCTAATTCGGAGAATTAGTTTATATTATTATGTAACTTTATTTATTTTTGTAAATATTATTATGAATGTTATTTTTATTTTGCTCTTATCTAATTAAATTTATTTATTATTATGAATTAAAATTACATATGATTTATGTTTACCAATTACGAAATAATATAAGACAAAAAAATTAAAAATGAGGAATATAATGAAATATTCTTTTTTAGTGCAAACTGCTGGAGTTGTTGTGCAGACTCTGCACTATTTTAGTACAGATTCTGCACTAAAATAGTGCAGACTGCTAGAGATGCTCTTAGGCCTTGTGTAATTCAATCAAAGCCTCGGTATGTCATTTAACTAACACTTTTTAGAATATTGCTTGCATTTAAGGCAAGAAAGAGGCCCGGATCTTGGAAGTTTTTGGTTTAAATTAATATATGTCGCAGTTTGCTTCAATTTTTTTTCTAGTTTGACTTAATTTGTATAATAATTTGATTTTATAGTGCTTAAGAACTAAAATGCTCATATTCCGATCAAGAAAATCATACTATCAACCGATGAAACCCTTATTCCAGTTCATAATTCTTCTTATACCAACAAATATTATTTACAAAATGATGTTACCACTATTTGTACGCTATATTCGAATAACTTATAGGTGTATAAAATGAAACACCTAACCTCATGTGTAATAAAATTAACAGAACTGTGTGCAATAAAATGCGTATGACTTAAAAATATGGGGTGGGGTGGGGTGGGGGGATATCTAGATCAATATATCAAACTATTTGACTTGATCCACCATCTCGGGCAAACAACCCTCAACTGATATATGTATGCTTTTGCCATTTTTTTTGATTTTGAAGTTTTTCAATTTATTTTGTTCGATTTCAACTTTTGTATACATAAATCATGGATTTTTGTTGTCTAAACATAGTTATAGAGTGAGCTTAAGTTGATATTAACATGAAAAATGAGGTGTGTAGTTATGAACTTATGATTTTGAGAAACTAGGGTTCGTGTCAACTTTTCGTAGGAAGACTATGAAAATTTCCTCAATTTTCGGTCAGCGGTGTAATTGTTGCAATTTTTATTCACGGCTGACTGAAAATTGAAACAATTTTTGTTTGGGAATAAATTGCTTCAATTTTCAGTCAGTGGTGAAAGAAAATTGCACCAATTTTCATTCAATATTGACCAACATTTTTTTAATATATTGATTTATTTTATTTCTTTCGAATTTCAGTGTACCGTAGATAGGGTGGAAATGTCACATCTTAGGAGAGAAGAGAAAGAGAAAAAAAAAGCAAGAGAAGAAGCCCAATTAATGATATGTCTACCGTGTCTAAGAGAATGACATGAATGAAGAAGAGGATGCTCCAGAACAAGGTGACAGTGATGGTGAAGAGAGTTTATGTGGTCCAAAAACTCGATAAGTATTAACATCCTTTAAGGACCATATTACATCAAGTATGCGTATAGGAAATGAGTGGGATGTGCTGAGATCGCTTTGTCACACGTAGAAGTTATTGGAGTGGAAGTTTGACACTAGAATCGCAGAAACTCAATTATGGAAGCAGTTGATCACACTACTGGCTTATGGCGTATAAGGCACATATCGAAGGTTGTAATAGAAATACAATTGCAGCCTTTGTGGAGCGTTGACACCTTAAAACCAACATATTTCGTATGCCATTTGGAGAGATGACTGTCACGCTAGACGACGTGTATTGTTTACCGGTCTAGAGATCGAGGGTCATCCTCTACGTTCACGACATACTAACAGGCCAAACACAGTAGATGAGTTCAGTAGATTATTTGGAGTGTCGGTTTCTGAGTGTGCCAGTGCAATAGAAGGAGTTAGGGGGTCCTCCGTGAAGTTGGAGTGGCTGCGCAAAACCTTTGAGGATAAAGTTACATCGAAAGATCATGTCGTGTTACAATGCACATCTAGGGCTTATGTGATGTACATGTGTGGATGCTCTATTTTCACCAATAACTCGGGTCTCTACGGCATTTTAAAACTTGTAGATTATTTCTATTAGATGAATTCATATGCACGGGGAGCTGCGACACTAACATATTTTTACAAATGACTTGGTGACACATCTCGAGTAAAAGTGAAGTAGATAGATGGTTATTCGACCCTATTGGAGGTGACATTTAATTATTTTTATTATCTTGTCGAGTTTTCGTAATATATGCTCTCATTTTTAACTCTTTTTTACAAATTGTGTTGTTTGTGTATAGGCATGGATATATGAGCGCTTCCTAGAATTGAGACTATCACGTAATGTGGATTTTTGGCCGGGTTAATCATTGGACAATAGATGGATACCCAAACAGCATCCAAGACTATAATTATAACAGGTGAAGGCTATACAAGAGTAGCTCGATGACATGACCACGGCCCAAGTGAGATTTTACTTATTTTATATTATGACTATTTTATAATTTAATAGATAATTTATATTTATTTCCATGTTGTTTAAGTAATTATTTATTATTATTGGTTCATTCTAAATGATTAAATTATTCATAGGTTGCCAAGGCTGCCCCATATGAAGAGGACATTATGGTAAAGTTTCCACTATGGATGTCACATTTTTCCATGGTTGCATTGTTGTGCTTGATAAAGATGAGTTGTACAATTCAGATAGGGTCCTTAGACAATACGGACATGCACAAACCATTTCAACACCTCCCCTATTTGGTAAAATTATATGAAAGGTGATTCGTTTAAGATAGATTGGGGGGCTCTTGGGTAGCATTCTGATACGTCGGATAATCATCTCTTAAATGCAAATTGTATCCGTAGAATTATTAAACCTCCTTGGGAGTGTGACTCTAATTATATGGCCTGGTACCGCAAAGTTTGACATCTGATTGTTCAAAACCGCGATAGGAGAAACTCTTCCAGACTTGTAGATCTAGTGCAATGAACGATGACATAATCGTAGTTTAGTAGCTGATATTCTCACGTTGGAGAGCAGAAGATGAGGAGCTTAAGGTGAGTCAAGTCATGCCTCTTGTGGACTAGGCATATACTGCACTTGAGAGAGGATAGTAAAAATAGAATGGACTTTATTTATTTTTTAATTATTATTTAGAATTTAGATGGGTTATATTCAAACCGATATTAATGTTCTCTGTGTCAATGACATCGGTTCCTTAAGAACCGCCACTTAAAAAAATGTCGGGTGGCGCTTTATAACTCGAAGCGCCACCAAAAGTATTGAAATTCGGTTCGGGACCGCCACCAAAAACAGAATCGGGTGGCGCTTCTTAGCTAAGTGGAAGTTTGAACCGCCACCCGTGTTTATTTTGACTTTAAGTGTCGCCCGGATTAGAGGCGGTTCAAAAGCGTCATCAATGACTGTTTTGAACCGCCTCTAATCGTATTTTTTCCCTTAGTGGTAAATATTGTATTTGTACATAAGAATTAATTAGAAGCCAAATATAATTAGAAGTTATATATTTTAGTAAGCCTTTAACCACCAATAAATTAAACAACAACACGAAACTTTATTGGCACATACGTAAAATAAGATATTTTCATTAGGGTCTGTTCGGTTGCCATTTTATAGTGGGCTTGATAAATTCTCATTATTATTATAGGCTTATAAGAGTGACCCCAATCAATAAAATCAAGAGGAAATTGTCAAATAGTACCCCAGGTGGAGGTCCATTTGTCAATTAGTCCTCCATCCAATTTTAAGTTATATAGTACCTACTTTTTGCCAAATAGTCCAAAATTGTGATATGAATATACCACACTACCCTTACTATTAAAATAACTAATAATAATAATAATAATAATAAAATGGGGCCACATGCTGCCGCCACCTGCCGCCGGCCGGCCGAAAAATTTTTCGGCCGCCGGAATTTTTTTCTCGGTCACATTTTTTTTCCTAATCATCTGAAAATATTTCCCGGCTGCCGAAATTAATTTTTGCATTTTTTTTTCTGCCCAAAATTTCTTACTTTATGTCTGAATTTCTTACTACATGTCCATCGAGTCAGTTCCGGTGGCCGAAATTTATTTTCGGCGTTTTTTTTTTCTGCCCAAAATTTCTTACTGTATGTCTGAATTTCTTACTACATGTCTATGGAGTCAGTTTTTTTTTCAACCCATATATTTTTCTTACTATATGTTTGGATTTTTTACTATATGTATGCATTTCTTACTATATGTGAAAACATTTCTTACTATATGTCCAAACATTTTTACTTAATGTCCAAAAAATAATTCCGGTCACCGAAAATAATTCTTACTATATGTACGAATTTCTTACTATATGTAACAGATTTTTTATTTAATGTCCAAAAATTCATACTTGATGACAAAAAGTATTTTATTTGATTGCAAAAGTTTCTTGCTTTGATGTGCAAATGTTGTTATGTATTTTTTACTTATTACTATTTTTTTTTTACTTATTACACACTTTTGTTTTGCCAAAAAAAATAGAGAAAAAAAAATTCTTGCTTAATAGCAAATTATTATTATGTATTTTCTTATTTAATACAAATTATATATTATTATTTTATAGTGAAATTTCATACTTTATGTTCAAAAAATTAATAAAGTTTCTTACTTTATATCCTTTAAAGTAAGAAAGTTTGTTATTTTATATTCGAAAAAGTAGGAAAAAGTTCTTATTTCATAGTGAATTTTTACTTTATTTTCAAAAATAAAGATATTTTTAATTTATGTTAAAAAAAAAAAATCTTACTTTATATTGAAAATCTCATACTTTATGTATGAAAAAGTAAGAAAATTTCTTATTAAAAATTTCTTACTTTATAGTGAGATTTCTAACTTTATATTTCCTGTGCAAAAAAAAATAAAAATAAAAAAATTATTCGCCGGAAAAATTTTCCGGCGGCCGGACAGCAGCAGCGGCGGTGGGGGTGGCCGGCGGGAGGTGGTGGTGTATTGTTTATTGATATTATTATTATTATATTATTATTATTATTAGGGGTAACCTTGTAATTATATATTTGTGGTTGGACTATTTGACATTTTGTATAATTAGTTATAGCATTTGACAAAAATATTTTTTTCTATGTAGTATTTGACAATTGCCCTTCAAATCAACTTGTTTGTTTAGGATTTTGGGTTATTTGATATTAAGTTCACTAGTCATTATGTTTTTTGGTTACGAAAGGTATAACTACTATTTTTTTTTTGAAATTGACCTTATGTCCCCATTTAAACTTGATTTACCAAAATAAAACTCTTTCTCTCCCAAGAACCCTCATTGAACGCGTGAAGATCGAAGAGATACTCATTGCACCGGTCGATCAGAGAGCATAAGATACTCACTGCCTTTTTTATAGGAAAATTCAACTAGAAGATTTCTTAAAAATCTTATTCTACCTACTATGATCAATAAGAGTAGCACAACACTCACCTACAGAATATATTAACTTTGTACAAGATTATTTTTGCACTGAACCAAACACGGAAGCCATAATCTCAGAACATGATAAAACGAACCCATTACCTAGTCCACTGCGCAAACCTATTTCTTTTTTGTTTTCTTCACAAAATGATCAACGAAAAAAAAAAGGGAGCAGATTAGACTTCATTAATCACAAAACTTGTCAAAATCCATTACAAACCAAAGGAAACTCTGCCTAAATCAAAAAAACAAATAAAATAATGAAAATGGTTCTGCATATTTAATTGTGCCAAGGTTATGAACAAATGATTGTGGTCAGTGCATAGATTTAATTTTCTCCATTGAGTCATTTGAGAAAACTTTAACAGCTTCATATGTAGACCAGCAGATTGCAGCAGCTGGGGCATGAAACAACATCCTAGGAAATCCATCCACGCATCAGCCCGCCATATCCATCCTTTTTTCTTGATTATTCGAATCACATTAATGATCGAACTACTCGAAAATCAATCCCGGCCACACAGACCCTGCATAGTCAAAAAAAGTCAACTAGATTAACTTTTTTCTTCTTGAGTAAATTATCACAAGTCTTAGTGAAAGAATAACACCAAGTAAAATTAATATTATAATTATGAAGTTTCAGAATAAACTTGATCAACATCGATCTATCGTGTGGCGGCCATTGATACCTTAAAAATTTTAACTTCTTTGAAAAATCAGTAATTAGTCATTCGCTTTATAGAAAAAAGCTTATACAAATAGCAAAGTGATGACAAAAATGTGTATTTTCTCATAAAAGATGAGTTTCCCCCCTCTCTTTTAACATTGCTGAGGTAAATAGACAAATTTAGCTCCAAAGCCAATAAATAGATTAAGAAATTTATTAAGAATACAATAATAAAATTGGAATAATATTGGGGGATAATTTGAACTAACATATATCTATCACAATTTAAATAGAAAATGAAAACAGATAATAGAAATGGAAAAGTGTCAAGACGAGTGAACTCTTTTCTCAAGATTCTTATTGCCCCGTACACAGTGCTCGTGAATCTATGACAATGAATCTTCCAAAAACGGTACCAGAAAGGACAGTCAATCTGATTACCCAAGCGAGCGAGATTTGGCCAGAAAACTGAGCAACAAACCTTAAAAGCAAATTATATGATAAGCGAGGCAGCCAGGGAAAATATGATATGAAATGTATGCATGCTAATGATTTTCTTTTGTTCGAATTTACACTGCATAAGAGATACTCCCTCCGTCCCGTTCTATCTGTCGCATTTAGAAATTTTTTTTGTCCCGTTCTATCTGTCGCATTTAGAAATTTTTTTTGTCCCGTTCTATCTGTCGCATTTACATTTTCAAGAGATAATCATTGTTACTTTTTTACTTTTCCAATAAAAAGTAAATGTTACTTTACTACTTTTACCCCTACCTTTATTATTTCACACTTTTAATTATTTTGAATACAAGGATATTATGGTCATTTGATAACTATAATTATATCAACAATCATCTTTCTTAATGGGCGTGAAATTGACAAATGCGACAGATAGAACGGGACGGAGGGAGTAGTATTTATAATTTCAGAGGAAGACCTTAAACGGGGAAGAAAATCGCAGGAATTAGGATTTCTAATACAAGTTAATCTCATTGTCATACTCAATAAGAAAGGCTGGGACAGTGGCAGTAAAGGCCCCAAACATAGGAAATTAAAGAGTTTTTGGTCCAAAACTTTAAAGCCCAAAGAGGCCCAAACCTAGCCAGGACGAGCACACAGGCCACGGCCGTAGCCACTCCTACGCCCATGCCCACGCCTGAGCTTGAGCCGTCCTGTGCCAAGCCAGCTGGTTGGGAGGGTGGGCGTGTGGGGATTCCCATCCCCACTCAACTTTAACCAATGCCCATTTCACTTTCTTTAATAAAGTCATCTATAAATGAGTCTTTCTCCTATGTGGGACTTTCTATCTTCCAAATGGAAATCCCACTACTTCTTTAACTTCTAAATCAACTTATCAAATGTCCAATTTTGGTCATTAACTTCTCACTCATCCAAATACGAATTTGTCAAAGTGAATATATCACGTTCATCTACTCGCAATGTAGATATTATGAATATGAAGCTTGTTTCTTTAAACAACGAACCTTCTATATTTGGAATATTTAGACAAAGTTATCAAATATATCTTTTCCAAATTCTTTTCTCCAACAATCCTCCACGTGAGTGCAAAATCAATGTATGATGCATGTGACTCAGTTGCTCAATTACGGCTAAACATTATTATATTAGGATAGGTAGCTTGTGGTTTTGAACCCTCCTTAGTGAAGTACCATCGGATATAACCATAGCTCAGTTGAAAAAGTCATTGAACTATTCTGCTTACGAGTATACCAAGACAATGATGCTCACGTAATAATGTTTACACCATTTTAAGTTCTTAAAGTTGTGTCTATATTATCCTTGGAACACCCTTGGGGTTCTTAAGTGCTACAGTCGAGGCAACCACTCTTCTTCACTTAAATTGGTCCTTGTTTATCAGATTTATCCTGCAATACTCCAACTTAATAAGTATAGATCATTATTAAAAGTGTTAGGCTTAATCTCACCATTTTCAGTAGACATATCACTTGTTATGATCTTTAGGGATGGGTAAGCTCAAGGCTAAATAACTCACCCAACCTAATTTAATCACGAAGCATTTTGCTTCACCTCGTTCAAAAATAAGAATCTCACTTAACTCTCATAACGTAGCCTTTAAATATAGGCTATTTCTCAACTCGTAACTCTAAAATTGACTTGAAGCCCAAACCACTTAAACACAATTGAAGCTCATGATATGCTTCTTATTACAACTCAACTCTTTGCCTTTAAACATTAGGCTTCATAATAACATAAACAATAAAACACAAGCCTTTATTAGCGCATAGGCAATGACTTAACACGATTCACCGTCCTTCTTATTCTTTTTTTTTTTTTTATATATCCCCTTTTATTCTTTTTTTATGAGGTTCCTTTTTTTTTTATGAAGGATGGTGGACCTTAATTACAATAATTCACAAATTCTTAATAAAAATCCCAAAACACTAATAACCAATAAAAATAATGAACTCCTACCCCACGCTTTTAATGGTTTAGTAGGGGTCGACTCAATAAAATCACTCAAGGCTATAGGCATGGATAATTTGGCTATGATTGGCTCATTCGAAATTTCTAGTGGCTAAAATATATGGATATGGCTAGAAATATGGCTTTTTCTGTGCCTTAATCTCATTTTCAAAGTCAACTACACACAGCGGTTTCAAAGAGATCTCAAATCAAAACTCATTCAAGTACATGCAAAGATGATAATCACTCAGGCAACTCACTAGCTTTTTGCATGAAAAAGTTTTGAATTGACGCTGTTTTTAAGGTTTTGCAAAATCAATTGCGTCCAAGTATCATTTTACAATATATAAATAATAATTTTGAAAAACTTTATGCACCTATACACGCTCAAAGACAATAACATCAAATCAAACTTAGTTAACTTCGACAGGCAAGCCAGACAAACACAATTCAGCGCAGAAATAGTGACAATCACGTAAAAAATTTCAAATTGCACAAATTTCAAATATAAATCATACTCAACCATCCCCCCTTTAAAAACGAGGCAAACTCCTGATTGCCATAAGTAAAAGAAAAGAAAAGCAAGGGAGATAGGGAATAAGAGAACATCCCTGAAAAATTGGTGAGCAACTCCAAAAAGGCGTTCTTGCAATAATCCTTCGTCTCGAACTCGTGATCGAAAATGTCTTGAATAAATACCTATAAAGACAAAACAAACGAACAAAAACAAACTAACTAATAAAAAGAAAAGAAAATGAATACTTGGGTCGCCTCCCAAGAAGTGCTTGTTTAACGTCGAAAGCTCGACGCCTTCTACGAACGATGCTATCCCGGATCCAAGAAAAGGTGACGATCGTGCCATGCCTTAGTGTTCTCCAAAAGTAAGCATATGCAATGTAATTTTCCAAGGCGCACATGGTAAGCAATTCATAGAACTAAGACTCCAATTCGCTTCGGTGGTCGAAAAAGCGAATAATCTATCACCATAAACATATCAACAATCAATTTGGGCACATGGTGATCCACTACCTTTGGATAAATGAGGAAATCGGTCGAACATAAGAATTTATCAACACATAATCCATTCTCCTTCGTTTTGCTAAAATCCCCCTCAACATCTTCAAAAATAATGGGAACTAAATTCGGGCACAGGGGTTTGCAAATTTCCTCAACAAACTCGTCCACCAACTCAAAATTAAAATCCATTAACGGCTCGGTTGGGATAACAAGAGGCTCAATAAATTCCTTCTCGAACACTTCATCAAAATTGACATCGTTCACAACAATGTCGTTCAAATCTATTCCCAAAATTGCCGCCGACCATTTTAAAAATTCATCGTTGTCCTCGATGTCTAAAGCATCCAGTTCAAGAGGAGTAAATTCATCTTCGAAAATCGGCTCATCCCCTATATCATCCTCAATCAGACTTGAATTTGCAGCAACCACCGGATTCTCTATCGGCATGACGTGGGGCTCATCCTCCAAAATAGGCACTACGTCGTCTTCTTTCATGCAAAACTCAAGCAAATCCATTACTACATCAACCTCTGGATTCTCCAAGGGCAACATCTTCACACCATCACCTAACACGACATCAACATGCACAAGAGGAACAAATTCATCCAAATTTTCCATAACCTCATCATTACATTCCTCCTCTAAGCAAGTAGTTGGGCTCGGATTCTCTACCTCTACCATGGGCTCCACAACATCAAGTATTGGTACCTCATCCCCTTTTTTCGACAATTTCTCCAAAGAAGACATTATTTGGGCACACAACCTCTCCATATTCGCCATACTTTGTTTCATAGACTCATAACTTCGATTCACAGACTCAAAAGGGTCATCTTCGAGTTCGTCTTGAAAACTCATGGTCTCAACTTCTTGATCCTTTTGCTGTGCCAAAATTTGATTGTCTTGCTCGTAATCTACACAGCTAGGATAGTATAGAAGTTGGTTGCAAGAAGCATAAGACTTGTCATCATAAACATGTGGGGCATACGAAACGTGTCTTGGCTTGAGTAACATTGTTGCCATCTAGGAGTGTAAAACTTCAACATGAATTCTTCGTACACGTCCTCCCATGTTGGTAAAGAGTCGGGCTCTGCATAATTTAACCATTTTCTTGCCCTATCTTTTATAGCATAATGGAAGAGTCGCATCCTCACTTGATCTCTCGTAAGGCCGAGAAGAGGGAAAGTCTGGGTGATGTCCTCGTATTATTAGAAAAATTTCACTGGATCCTCGCTCGGATGTCCATAAAAAAATTAGGATTCGCTCTATGTAGAAATAGTCAAGATCGTAATCCCGCATCTTGGAGCTCAATGGAATAGCCGGTCGATAGCCACTCCAATTGGTCGGAGGTGCACCGTTGTCATATGATGGATACCCTCGATTGTAAGATATTTTCTCTTTTTAATTATATATTTTTTTAATTTTTTTTAAAATTTTTATTTTTTTTTGGGTCGTTGAACCTTGGTGTCGAGAGATGTACCTTGCATCCACAACACTCAACGCACAAGATTAAACGTACCAGCGGAAAATAGTAAAAATGAACAAAAATAAAATTCACAAACAAAATACTAAAGATAAATGAAACAAATTAAAATATAAATATAAATATAAATATAAATAGAGGTCACGAAGAGCAAACACAAAAATCACAACCTTTAGCCTTCCCCGGCAACGACGCCAAGATTTTGATTCGAACTTTTTGCACCTATTTTTATTTAAAGTTGTCAATTTTAAAAAGTTCGCCCGCAAGAGAACGGGATCACTTGTAGGTGGGTAAGTTGACTCGTGTCGATCTCAGAGGAAAGCTAGATTCGGAAGTTCGTTTTGTGTTTGTTTTCACGAATAAGAAAATAAAAATAAAACTAATCTAAATACGCGGACAAGGGGGGTTTTATTTGAGAGTTTTAAGAACTAAAATTAATTAAATCTAATTAAATCTAAGCTATGAACTAATTAATTAAGTCTAAGATTATTTAAACTACGCATTAATTATCTAAAACTAAGATTAAATTATCTAAGAGCAATTAAATCTAGAATTCATTTAAATTAATTAAAAGTTTTATAAAACGATTTAAGAAAACTAGGGTTCTAGAGCTTCGATTCGTCTCCACGATCACTTGGGAAGTCCCAATTGATGGTTCACAATGAATCTAGGCTCTAGACCCATAAGATCTAGCCAACAATAATCATCAATCTCAACATCATAATTCCAACACAATCACAAGAACGATTCGTCATGGAAGTAATAATTATTAATTAAACTAATGAAAAGTATGCAACTAAATTAAAGAGATTAGAAAATAAATACTTACTAATTAACAAAGAAAATCCACAGCGTTTTGGTGAAGAATCTTGAATCTAAACTATCTAATAAAATGGCACTCTTGGGTTGTCGACCCCCAAAAGGCCTTAGAAACCCTAGGATTAATGTGTATTTTCGAATGTGAGGGGTGGGGGGTATTTATAGGTGTAGGTGGCTTGGAAAATGGGTCAAAATTAGGGTTTCCGCCCCTTCTAGGACGTTCAGCACTTTCCATACCGGTTGGGCCCAGAGACATCCCTTCTAGAAGGCACAGAATCAGGAGGTGCTGCCAGCCCAGCTTTCTATACCGGTTGGGCCCAGAGACATCCCTTCTAGAAGGCCCAGAATCAGGAGGTGCTGCCAGCCCAGCTTTCTATACCAGTTGGGCCCAGCGACAACCCTTCAAGAAGGCCCAATTTTCGCCGGAAAGCTCGTTTTCGCTGAATCTCCACTCGTACGCCCACCCTTGAAAACTTACATACTTAAATACTTCAAAATATCTGAAATAAACATAAAATTAATTAATTATAATTAAATTAGGATAAAAGAAGTTGGAGATAAGAAAATATGAAAATGTGCTCAATTTATCCAACTTATACCGTAAACAATAAGAAAAATGAACTAAAATACTAAATAAAATCAAGACAAATTAATGTTAATCACCTCACTTTTTCAAGATTCGTCTATGACCCAACTCCCGGACTTAGAGTCTTTCTTAGCCGAGCTTGTAGAACGCCCTGCTCGTATAGGGACTAAAGTAGAGCAAATTTCCAACGATGTGGACGAGCTTAAAAGACCAAGTCTTGAAGACATGCACATCTTTGATGTGGTGGATCCCACGGTCATTGACGAAAATCCGAGCTTTGATAATCTTTTGAAAGAGGTGTGCAAGGAGGTGGAGTTAGAGGGTGAGGAGAATGGGTCGGAAGTCGACGTTACCCCTCTCGTGCTTCTTGAAGACGTTGTAGTGGAAAATTGAGGGGGAGTCACTTTTGGGGTCTCCAACGGCACTTGGAATGTCGAGCCTACTTGCTTTTGGCGAGGATGAGGAAGTTGTGCCGATTTTGGAGGATGTGAAGATACTTGAGCCTCTTTTTCCACCACCCCGATGCCGTTTGTATACTTGATCAAGAGGTGGTGGAAGAGGTAGTGGGGGAAAGAGAGGGAGATTACGGTCGGGGAGAACAAAGGAGTACGTCGACCCATTATGGGACGATCATGGTTTGGGTGGTCGAATACTCCCTCTTCCGACCACCGAAGCAAGCCCGCTCTTTTATTGGTTTGACATTCC
>BMAC01000698.1:506440-533478 GCA_014905375.1 Phtheirospermum japonicum | reverse complement strand
GGGTTTTTACGGCGGTTTTGGAACTGCCCTTAAATCCACCGCCGTAAATTTTTACGGCGGTTGTTCAAAAATCGCCGTAGAAAGTGGATGCTTTTTACGGTGGTTTTTCTTGAACCGCCGTCGAAAGTGATTGCTTTTACGGCGGTTTAAGACCCGCCATAAAAAACAACGGCGGTAGATTCTACCGGCGGTTCTTAAAAAATACCTTCTAAAAATAAAGTCTGTTTCAGAACGGATATTTTACGATGGTTATTGAGAAGTACCTTCTAGATAGTAGTACAGAAATCTATAAAAAAAAGAAATGAAAGCAGGTGCACTAGTTTTTAGAGATTCATTATTTTGCTGGAATTATTTCTTGAAATTAACACTAAAATGCAAGGCTTCTTGAATTTTGCAAACGCAATATACATAGTCATTGAAATAATGATTCAAAAATATCTAAAAAACATGTTCCTAATCCTCTTCACTTTCCGTTCTCCACTGTTGCTCGTCGTCGAAAAGATCCTCGGCGGGATCATAAATAACCATATCGGGAAATAGTTCTAGAAATTCATCCTTCACCTTCTCCCTCAGTTCATGGTATGAGATTAGTCCTTTCAGTATGACACGAAACGGCAGTGATAGTGGCAGGTCAAATGAACATCTCATTTCTTCGTCATATATTCGCATTGCTTCATCAGGCAATCCGTTGTCGAGAAAGGCCCGGATAAGGTCTCCGAACGTATGGTGGAAAAAAAAGGACTTCCTCTCTCTTTAAATCGCCCCACACCATTCTCTCTTCATCAAACCATATGTTCCTAAGATACCACAGGACGCCTCAAACAACCGGAGCTGACGAAAAGACATGCACAAGTGGACAACATAAAATTTTTTTAAAAAAAAAAGATTGAAAGAGCAAATGATCATAGTATGGAGACTAACTAACCGCTTGTTCGAAACAATTTGCATAAACCACATGATTTCTTGTGGATGATTTAAGAACAGCAGGACCTTTATCTGGACCAAAAAAGAACACACCAAGTTTGTCTATGCTGGCATCCAGGTGTGCCCGATGCTTAATTGTATCATTTATACGCTGCTGCCATTCTAACTTCGGACCGGATCTTTTTCCATCTTATACTGGAGTAGTTGTAATAATTTAGTGAAAATGGAACTTAATTATCTAAGTATAAAACCAACTCAACAAAAGCACGAGATATAAACAAACCGGTAGCTCGAGAGAAAACATTTTAACTTCATCCTGGGGGATAGAGAACCCTGTACCCATGATTTTGAACCTGACTGTCTGTGTGCCGTGTCTAAGCTTTTTAAAATAAAACGATCAAGTTTAGGTCATCACAACTAATGAAGTGGATACAAATATGAAAATCTAGCAACGGTTTGCAGAGAAATTTCAATAATTAAAGGTTAAATTATTATTTCATAACCGGATTATTAAACTTTTTTTCTTAAAAATCAAATCAATTTTTGGTTTCGATTCGAGTAGTTAATCAAATAATTATGTGCACCCCTAATAGAAAGTTACTTACATGTCCAAGAAGATTGAGAGTCAGTGTTATAAAAACCAGTGTTCTTCTTCCCACTAACAATCTCCAGAATCAATACCGCGGCGCCAAGATGCTGGTGGTGGTCATGCAGTGCATCATCTGGTACACGCTCCTGCTCTTTCTGTTCGAGTACCGCGGTGCCAAGATGCTGATAATGTAGCAGTTACCGGAGACCGCCGCTTCTATCGTGTCGTTCAAGGTCGAGTCCGTCGTTATTTTGCTCGACGGCCAGGATTTCCTCGAGACCGACGCTCAGATCGGGAACGACGGCATGCTCCACGTCACCGTTCGGAAGCCCAATGCCTCCCGCCGCTCTTTCTCCGGGATTACACCGCGACCCTCCAATTTGACCGGCGCTGAGATTTACAGCTTGAGCTCCTCGCGAAACCCTATGCCGCGGGGCTCCAATTTCAACCACTCCGACTTCTACTCGATGATGGGCATGGGGAGATTGTCCAATTTTGGCAACTCCGACACCGGGAGATTATCCAATTTCAACATCGCCGAGATGTATTTGGTTCAATCTTCGCACGGCCCCATGCCGAGGCCGTCCAATCTCGAAGAGAACTCGTCGCCCAAGTTCGGTTACCAAAATCTAAACGAGTAAAATTAGGGCGGAGGTAGATAAGAATCTAAATGAGTGAAAGTGGGTTAGGGTTTTTTATTTTAATATTTATTGTTTCTCCGATTTAATATTTTTTTAGTTTAATATTTAATCCTGATCGTCGGATCAGATAAGGATCAACAGCCCAAGATTTTTGCTTGATAAGGACGAGGATCGGTGACATGGTTACTATTCTACGACGGTTCCTATGAAATTGCCGTTAAATATCATCTTATTCACGGCGGTTCTAATAGAACCGACGTTAAATCTACCGCAATAATTAACGTATGAACTAATTAACGTCGGTTTTTAAGGAACCGTCGTGAATACTTGTTAATTCACGGCGCTTTCTTAAAAACTGCCGTTGATTAGTTCAATATTAATGTCAGTTTTCATAAAACCATCGTAAAATGTACGATTCTATGGCGGTTTTATGAAAACCGCCGTTAAATAACCGATTTAACGACACTTTTTCCAGAACTGCCGTGGATGAGGCGCCTTTGTATCTACTTTCTGCAGTAGTGTGTAGATCGCTCGCCTCGGATCCCAGAGAGGACTTATGCACAACTGCGTCGACACAAGCTCGGAAATAGGGGCGTTCTCTTATCCCTACACTTTTTACCATTTTTATTAACTTAATATTCAATGAGGACATTGCTAGGTTTTAAGTGTGGGGTGGTTAGGGTTCGTCTTAGGATTTTAAAAATTGTTGCATGCTTGCTTGTGCTAATTTGAGTAATGTGTGTGTTATTCTTGCTTGGAACCTTGGCGAAGTGACGCGGTTTTGATGATTTGGTAGGGAGTTTAGATTGTCAATCGGATGTAGTGGACTTAGGTGTCTTAACTCGTTGGGAACATTGTTCGGCTTTAGCTTCATGCTATCCTTGTGCTCATTTAGAACTAGTGCCTCAACTAGCCTCGTCATTGAACACTCTCTATAGGGATTCTTTTTTGTATTTTGGAGTCGTCAATTGCTCCACGTGCTCAATCGAAAACATTGTTAGTTGCTAGTAGCAACGAGTGATCGGAGCCGTTGAATTCTCTTTGTAGATATCTTGTAACTTAAGTACCTTTATCTCCTTGGGTACCAAAAAAGAAAAAAGAAAAAAAAAGAAAAAGAAAAGGAAAAAAGAAAAAAAAAAAAAAGAAAAAAAAAGAAAAAGAAAAGATGACGAATAAACAAGGATACGTTGTAAATCCTTGAAGTTATTAGGTAATAAATGTGCAACTCGTGCACATTCCTTATTTTTCCTTCTTTTTAGTTTTTGATTGTTAAAGAGAGATGTAGATGATTAAGGCTAGTAGGGAGCCGATTAACAGTTCGACCGTGGATAGACCTTAGCCGGGGCATAGAAGGGGGGACCGATTTGGAGGGTTACCTAGTACTTTAGTTTTTTGGAGTCGATCTAAAATTTCTTTGTCAACGCATCATTGTCATCCCTTTGGCCAAACCAACGAGCATTGTAGCATACGACGTATCAAATTAGGTTTTTTGCATTAGTTTAGGATTGTCCGGGGGTAGTTTTGTAATTCTAGATTAGTTTTGCTTGACGACAAGCAATCATTCTAAGTGTGGGGTGGTTGATTTGTATTTTTTTGTAAGCTGTTTTGTTACTTTTTTGTGTCGCGTTTGCATGTGTTTTGCTTGAAATTATGGGTATTAGGAGTCGTTTTGGCCTATTTTGTTAATTTTAGGACTTTGTAGCCTTTGTGCGATTTTTATTAGTTTTTCGTATATTTTTACTCATTTTTGTATTTATTGCCGTAGGATGACCAAATTGGTCTCGCACAAGCTCAGGGAATTCCACTCGACTCGGATTGGAACGGACAACCAAGGGAACACAGCGCGAATGAGGAGCGACAGTCGGCTGACATTTAGAGCGAAAACGAGAAAACAAAGCCGGGAGCAGCCGTTCCAGTCGATCAACTAGCATGTAGTCGATCGACTGATAGTCCAGTCGATCGACTGACACAACCAAGATCGACTGCTCGGCAGTAGGTTGGCCAATTTTGAGAAAGCAGTCGATTGGCTGGAACTCAGTCGATCGACTAAGACGCAGTATTTTTATGGTTTTTATCCCTTTTTTGACAATTTTACCCCTGTGACTTTGTATTTATAGGCCCATCTTTCTCCAACCTTATTCAACTTTCCTTGGTGGAATTTGGACTTGTTCCATTTCCTCCAAGCCTTTACCATTCTCATTGCTCAAGAAACCTAGTTTAGTGTAGTTTTAGCTAGCTTAGTAGTTAGTCTAGTTTAGATTAGTTAGTTAGTTTTTAGTTAGTAGTTAGTTAGTTGTTCTTAAGCAAGTGTTGGAGTGGGTGACACCTCCTTCATTTGTGGTGCTTGTTGTTTGAAGACTTGAAGCTTTGGTGTTTAATGCATTTGGTAGTTTTCTTTCCCTTCACTTTTATGCTTTGTTATTGATTGATTGCTCATGTTGTTGTGTTGTGTTTGTTTGTCGAAATTGCTTAGTGTATGTTGTTGGGTTTTAGTTGTTTTATTTTTCATTGCATTTTAAATCCTCATCTTAATTTTCTAGCTTGTTGTTCTTTTGTTCTTCTTGCAACTCCATTAATGCTCCTCTTCAAGCTTTTTACTCCATTTGTCCAAGCAAACCTTGGGTTTTCAAAAGATATATGAAGCTTTCTTCTTTGAGAAATTTGACTTTTACCAATGCTTTTGACTTATTTTAACTTTCAAGCTTTATTTTTCCTCCAATTTCCCTTTCAATTTGCAAGCCTTCTTAGTTTAGTAATTTTTAATTTATGCAATGTTGATAATTAGGTTTAGTTAATGTCATCAATTAATTACTTTCAATCAAGCTTTAATTTACATTTGATGCAATTAGTTTAGAAATTATGGGTTTAGGGTCTAAGTTCATTTAGAACCATTAATCGGAGCTTGTTGAGACTCGGGATTGACAAACCCGAGAATTGGGATTGACGACCCCAACACTTGACCGACAATTTGGGATTGACAACCCCGAATCGTGGATTAAGTGCTTGGGATTGACGAATCGTGGATTAAGTGCTCGGGATTGACGAACCGAACACCCTAAACCCTTATTTTTATTTAAATCATTTTTAATTAAAGTCTCCTTTTAAATTCAGGTTTTAGCATAAAACTCAAAACCCACTCAATGACTTAATGCTTTCTTAGTTTAGATTAGTGTAATTTTGATTAGCAAGAGAGTAAGTAAAAACACCGACCGCCGATTATATCTATCCTCGAGAGACACGACTCGGGAAAGCTTACCGCTCTATAATCGACTTCGTACTATTGCGAAGACGATTTCTTAGAGTGCTAAGAAATCTTCGATCAAAAATCAAAGAAGATGGATAAAAGAGAAGGAAGCGACCTGATAGGGAGGATAGGACTCCAACGAAGAAACCCAGGACTGACCTGGTTGGAGGACGGTCCCGTTTTAGCAGGTACACACCTCTGGCTACACCTCAAGGGGAGATTCTGCAAGCAATTGAGCGACATCCTGATCTCAAATGGCCCAGAACTTACTCCCAAAAGCCAAGGAAAGAACGATCCGACCAATTTTGCCGTTACCACAATGAGTACGATCATGACACAAATCAATGCACCCACCTCAAAGATGAGATAGAAAGGTTGGTGCAGGCAGGGCACCTCAAAAAGTATGTACAGATGAGGAGGGAGGAGCCCAGGTCCGACTCTCGTAGGCGAGACCGGCTCCAAGGGAGTAAGCACGAACAAGATAATTGACGGAACAGTGGGAGACGGAGTGACCAAGCCCAGGTCGTACGAGGTGAGATCCTAATGAACACCGGTGGAGAATGGGATGAACATTCTAAATGGACCAAGAATAGTTATGTGTAGGCAGCGAAAGATCTGGCTAAAAGGTCACGCGAGATAGGGCAAATAGCACCGAGTCCAAATATTTACTTTGGGTCCGAGGATGAGAATGGTATCCTGGCTCCACATATGGATGCCCTAGTTATAACAGCTACCATCGCTAACTACATTGTCCGGCAGATCTTTGTGGATACGGGAAGTTCAGCAGATATCATGTTCTATGATTGCTTCAGGAAGATGAATTTAAATATGGAATTAGAAGAGCTCACGACCTCACTGGTGGGTTTTGCAGGAGGAGTGTTGAAACCTCTGGGCGCAGTAAACCTCTTGGTCACGCTAGGGGAAGAGCCATTCAGGAAGACCAGGACGGTATGATTTTTGGTGGTGGATGTGGCTTCCTCTTATAACGTTATGTTAGGAAGGCCATCCCTAAGCAGATTCCAGACAGTAATTTCGGTCTACCACATGAAGTTGAAATTCCCAGCTCGAGATGGAGTGGGCGAGGTTCGAGGAGACCAGTACACATTCTGCCAGACGTACGTGGAAAGCATTCAACTAAACGAGGAAGAGAGACAGGACAAGAGGGCACGAACAGAAGAAGACAGACCTGAGCTGACCCAGAGAGAGAGAGGAGAATTTGATGACCGTGGAAGAAGTTCCAGGTGACAATAGTCGAGTCCTTCGCATCGGGACGACCCTCAGTCCTAAAGTATTAGTAGATTTGGTTGCCCTGCTGCTAAACAGTGCAAACATTTTTGACTGGTCTCCCAAAGACCTTGTTGGGATAGACCCAGCGGTAGCCGAACACCACCTCAACATCAGCCCGACGATCAAACCAGTAAAGCAAAGAAAGTGAAACTTCAGGTCCGAGAAGGAAGCCATTATTGAGGCGGAGGTGGATAAACTACTGAAGGCTGGGCATATCCGGGAGATACAGTTCCCAGAGTGGCTCTCTAATGTAGTCCTGGTACCAAAAATGGAAGAAGACTGGCAGATGTGCATAGATTTCCGTGATCTTAACAAGGATTGCCCTAAAGATCACTACCTACTACCGAGGATAGACAAGTTGGTTGATTCCACTTCGGGTTGCGAACTCCTGAGTATGATGGATGCCTCACAGGGATATCACCAGATTAGGTTATCCAGGGATGACCAGAAGCGAGTTAGTTTCATAACTCCGAAGGGGACTTATTGCTACGTGGTCATTCCATTCAGGCTTAAGAATGCGGGCGCCACATACCAACGGCTAGTGGACAAAATGTTCAAAAATTAGTTCGGGCGAAACATGGAGGTCTATGTAGACGATATGTTGGCCAAGAGAGTGAAATTGGACTCACACGTGGATGACCTGAGGGAAACCTTTGATACTCTAAGGAGGTATAAGATGAAGCTCAACCCCAAAAAGTGCATGTTTGGGGTAAGATCTGGAAAGTTCCTGGGGTACATGGTCACAAAAAAGGGCATAGAAGCAAATCTAGAGAAGTTCAAGGCTATCATGGATATGCAGCCCCCAAAAAATGTTAAGGAAATGCAATGCTTAGCTGGGCGGATAGCAGCCTTGAGCAGGTTTGTCTCGCGCTCGGCCGAAAAAAGTCTGCCATTTTTTCAGGCCTTACGGAAAAGAGCCTCGTTTCAGTGGGATGGGAAATACCAGGACGCATTTCATAAGTTGAAGGAGTACCTGGTCGGGATGTTATTTCTTACCAAGCCTGTCAAGGGAGAGCCCTTAATCTTGTATTTATCTATAAGAAAGCAAGCTATTAGCACAGTCCTGATCAGGGAAGAAGGAAAGATGTAGAGGCCAGTATACTATTGGAGCAAGATCTTGCATGATGCTGAGCTGCGATACATAGAGGTGGAGCGAGCCATGCTAGATCTGGTCGGGACAGCTCGCAAGCTCCACTCTTATTTCCTCTCACACAGTATGGTGGTCAGGACTAACTTGCCTTTGAAAGCAATCATGAATATACCGGAGGCCTCGAGCCACCTATTGAAGTGGATAATTGAGCTTAGTGAGTTCGACATCCATTTTGAAGCGCAAAAAGTAATTAAGGCTTAGGTGTTGGTGGACTTCATGCAGGAAATGACTAGCCCTCCTGAGAAGGCAAGTGAATGGACGATCTACACCGATGGTTCTATTAGCAACCTCGGCTGTGGTGCAGGGGTGGTATTAATAGACCTGGAAAGGGTCACTACAGAGTATGCATTGCGCATGAACTATCCTCTTTCCAATAATGCTGCAGAGTATGAGGCCCTGTTGAGAGGAGTTTCGGATGGCAAGAGATTTGGGGGCAGATCGGGTATGTGCACGGGTAGACTCACAGCTAATATGTAAACAAATAAAAGGGGAATTTGAAACCAGAGAAGAACATTTGCAGAGATATTTGACTCAGTTTGGTGAGCTAGCTGGCAGCATGCGCACTTTAGTGGTCCATCAAATTCCTAGAGAAGAAAATAGCCGGGCTGATTACCTAGCTAAGGTATCCAGCTCAGCTGAGGATTGTCAAGAAAGGGTGATCACCCTACTGATGGCCCACCGGGAATATGGGGAGGAAGAAGTCAACGTAGTGGAGGAGGGTGAGCAGGATTGACCCTCTCCTCTTAAAGCGTACTTGGAGAAAGGAGAGTTACTGGGTGATAGGGGAGAGGCAAATAAGCTACAAATCAAGTCAGCTAGATTCTGCACCATAAAGGGAGAGCTGTTCAGGAGGGGGTTTGGACAACCTCTCTTGCAATGCATAAGCCAGCAAAAGGGTGCCCACCTTCTTAGAGAAATCCATGAGGCTGCTGCGGCAATCACATGGGAGCAAGGACTCTAGCCAGTAAGATAATGAGAGCTGACTATTTTTGGCCGTTGCTATGGAAAGAGGCTGAGGACTTTGTTAAAAGGTGCAAAAAATGCCAAAGGATGTCTCCCTTAGCTCACCGACCAGAAGAAGAGCTCATGACGATGAGCTCTCCTTGCTCCTTCGCAAAATGGGGAATAGACCTGGTCGGACCATTTCCCATGGCCCCAGCCCAGAAGAAATTCCTGATTGTGGCCGTTGATTACTTCAGCAAGTGGATAGAGGCCGAGGCTCTGGCAAATGCCGGTTTGGAATTCCAAGGGTCATGGTTTCAGATAACGGTACCCAGTTCATGGGGACCAAAATCAGAGCTTGGTGTGCTAAAATGAAAATTGATCAACACTTCACATCTGTTTACCACCCGCAAGCAAATTGTCAGGTTGAAGTGACCAATTGCATTCTTGTACAGGGAATCAAAACACGCTTGGAGAGGTCGGAAGGTAAATGGGTAGAGGAGCTCATCTTATCCTCTGGGCTTATCGTACTAATCCTAAAGAAATCACAAGCGAAACCCCCTTTAGCTTAGTGTATGGTATGGATGTCGTTATTCCTGCAGATATCAGCCTTGAAGCCCACCGAATACAGAGTTTTGACGAAGGGAAAAACAACGCATTAGTGCAGGACGCACTGGATTTAATCAAAGAAAAAAGAGATCGGGTGGTAATTAGAATGGAGCACATACGAGGACGAATTCGGGCGGCATATAACAAGACAGTCCGGAAGAGAAATTTCCAAGTAGGAGACCTGGTCCTACGTAAGGATGAACTGGGAAATCCTAAGGGAAAGTTGGATGCCACGTGGCAGGAACCCTTCCGAGTCACGAAGGTTTTGGCAGGCGGTGCTTATAAGCTAGAATAAATGGATGGGGTCGAGATACCTCGAGCATGGAATATATCAAATTTACGAAAATTCTATGTGTAAGATTATTTCGCAAAACTTATTTATATAATGATAGATTGAGTTTATTCTTATCTTTTTGCGAGACAACTCAATGACATCTTCAAATCCAGGATTGGCTAATGGCGGATGCCCCAATTTTCTTGACCTGATTGTCAGAACAAGCCAGGATTGGCTAAGGGCGGATGCCCTAATTTGCCCGACCTGATTGTCAGAACAAGCCAGAATTGGCTACGGGCGGATGCCCCAATTTTCCTGACTTGATTGTCAGAATAAGCTAGGATTGGCTAAGGGCGGATGCCCCAATTTTTCTGAGCTGATTGTCAGAACAAGCCAGGATTGGCTAAGGGCGGATGCCCCAGTTTTCCTGACCTGATTGTCAGAACAAGCCAGGATTGGCTGAGGGCGGATGCCCCAATTTTCCTGACTTGATTGTCATAAAAATCCAGGATTGGCTAAGGATGGGTACCCCAATTTTCCTGACTTAATGGTCAAGAAAGCCAAAGATTGGCTGACATGATCAGCAAAAAGGTTTTTTTCCAGAAAAATCACATTCGTTACAAAATCAAGGTTGGAATCTCATTATAAACTAACACCTTCTTATAATCTTGGCGAATTTGATTAGAAATGCAACATATTGAGTAGACATTCATAAAAGAGACAACAGAAAGATACGAATAAAAGAAATTTCTAAATTCATCCATGAGAAGAAGAAGCCCTCCTTTCAGAAGCCAAAATTCGGCGGACACGCCATAACTCGCGCTCTATTTCATGCAGGCGCTGTCGATACTTGTAAGCCCGATCGGAAATGGCGTGAGCTTCGCTGGCAGCAACGGTTAATCGGCTTACTGATTCAGTCAGGTCGGCCTTCTCCTCCTCCAGTTGACGATTAAGTTGACAGAGTTCGGCCCACTCGCGTTTGTAGTGGCGTTTTTTCTGCCTCTTCCTTTCAAGAAGTCAACATATCTGGGAAACTTTCTCCCGAAGGACTAGTAGTTTTTCAGTAAGTTTGAAATAATCTGCAAACAAGGAGATGTTTTTTTTGCCTAACAGTATCAATTTCTTCGAGCAAGGAAGAGGAAGCCATATTGAAAATATACGCAGGGAAAAAGAGTTTTTATAGATAAAAGATAAGCATGACTGGCCTTAGGGTTTCCTGAAATTGTGGAAACCCTAAGTGTGTACAGACAAAATAACATAAAGGATAAAGGAATAAGTCTAACGGTTACAGGCCCACAAAACACAAAAAATAAAAATGCATGACCCTGATCTAAACTCCGTAATCCGCTGTGTTCAGCTCTCTGTCGGTTGGATCCGTGACCCTGGAAACCTCCTCAAAGTCCTTCTCGAACTGATTACTGCCTTGCAACTCACCCGGGTTGGCAAAGGTCGGGGAGTTCACAGTCGTTGTTAAGGCCAACGCCAACGACTGACCAGGGGGTGTGGGAGAGGAAGCTGAGGAAGACGAGCAGAAAACCTGGCAGATATGATCAGCAAATTCAGTGATGCCAAGCTGGTGGAGCCAGTCATCCTCGGCAACATGAGAAAAATTGGTCAGCTCTGGCGGAGTTGCCAAAGGGATGGAGCGGTCTAAAGGGACCAGTGGTTTCTCGTCTAACCACTTGGCTTGGGCATCTAGACCAAAATGGTAAAACACCTCGGCCTCGGGAACTAGGATGTCATATAGCTCAATAGATCCCAGGAAAGCTCACCGGGTGGTTTCCCTGGTCAGCTGGATTAGGCACTGACCTTCCTCGGAATTGAGAAATTGAATTCTACCCTCCGCTCGGCCTTCGGTTCGAACCCGGTCTTCTCCATCAGCTTCCCCCTCAACCCGAGCTCGCCGAATTTTCTCCTTAATCTCTTGTTCGTGGAGTAAAGCTAGGGCTCTATGCTTCCCTTCTGATTCCCGGGCTTTCTAGAGCTCAATTCGGGCCATTTCCAATCCCGCCTTTATTGTTTCTATCTCCTCCTCATCTGCTTGCAACTTGGCCTTTGCGTCGTGTGCCTCGGTCAAGCTGTCCTTCAGCTTAGAGACTAGCCTCTTCTCTCGCTCTTGCGGGGCCTCGTACTTCTTCGCCAGGTTGGCGTTCAGCATAGACCTCCTGGCCTGAGCAAATAAATATGCCATCCTCACAACAGACTAACATAAGAAAATAGGTGAGCGACACATGGAGTGGAAAAGGGAAGAGGAAAAGGTGAAGGGTAAGGCCCTTACCTGAGCCTCAGCCTGGCATTAAGATTCAATTAGTTCATAATCGGACAGTTTGTTTACAACTCGGAGGTCATCAAGAGGAGCTAGCCCCATCACAAGTTGGGTCGCCACGTCCCCTAGATAATTCAAGACAAAGCCAGTGAAGAAAGACTGGTTGGGGTGATGGGGTACGTTCGGCCCTGCTCCAGGACCAGGTCGAGCACCAGTTCGTGCACGCTTGCGTGGGATTAGCTGTCGCTCGTCCTCAAGATCTGAAGGGGAGGTCAGGTCTGTGATGACGCGTATTGCCTGCTCAAGTGTAACCCCCCCTTCTTGCCTAGGAGTTTCCCATAGCTCCACAGTTTCCACGAGCCCAGCAGGGAGCTCACTCACCGTCGCCCTAGGTTGGACCTCTGATGCTACCGGATCTTCCACTACCTTGGTGGGAGGAGGGGGAGAAGTCCTAGCAATTTCACCCAAGGGACTCTTCTGCCCACCCGCGACAGCCTTCTTCTGCCTTGCTGCCAACCTTGCTTGCATCATTGTGACTAAAAAAAAAAAGAAAAAAAAAAGAGAGAGAAAAGAGAATAAATAAAATATATATAAATAAAAAATAGGGGGGTATACAAGGGGAATTAATCGAAAATAATGAAGGTAAGAACACAAAAGGATGGAGGAACTGGTCAGCTTTTGAGTATACCGATGTTAGGAGGTAAAGGCCCGCTCTCTTACTGAGTATTGAAGAAGGTCAGGAGGTCAGGCTTGAGGAGTTGGGATAAGTGAATATCATCTTGGTTAAGGGTGGCAATTTTCTTAGCCAAGTGTGGAGACCTGTGTCACCCTTGGATAGATGTGTTTGTGGGGGTAAAATATTGATGGAGGTGGGGGAAAAGCCCCAATCTCCCGAGCACTGAACAAAAAAGAATTTCTTCTTCCATGCTTTGTTGGAGGAAGGAATTTTGACCAAGAAACGGACATCGGGTCGGGCTGATAGGAAGAGGCACTTTTGGCTTGGAATAGAGAATAGAACAATTGAGATGTAGGGGTAATCCCGGAAAATTTGGCCGCCAAGTGGAACCCCGCCATAACCCTAAAGGCGTTGGGCCCAAATTGGTGTACCGGAATTTGATACATCTGGGACACCGCTAGAATGAAAGGGTGGACTGACAAACTTAGACCAACTTGAAATTGATCTACGAAAAAGGTTAAGTGGTGTGGAGGAGGAGACGAAGCCCTTTCGCTAGAGGCGGGGTTTGTAAAAGTATAATCATCGAAAATAAGAAATTTGGAGAGTATGTTTCTAAGGGTTTGATTGTTGAAAATGGAAGCTATATTATCCTGAGAGGGACCGGGAAGAGCTTGAGGCTGTTCTTCCGGGAGGGTTGCCAGAGGCGATGATTCAAACTTTTTGTATCTACTTTTATTAGATTTTTCAATCTTAAGAAGCTCGCCCGCAGGAGTACGGGATCGCGTGTAGGTTGATAAGTTGACTCAAGTCGATCTCTCGAGGAAAACTGATTCAGAATTTTATTTTGTGTTTGCGTTTCACGAATAAGAAATTAAAGAAAAATAACACAAAGTCCAAGATTTGTTTGAGAATTTTAAGATCTAAAGATTAATTAAACTAATTAATTCTAAGAATTATCTAAGATATGAACTAATTAACTAAATCTAAGATTAATTAAACTAACAATTAACTAACTAAATCTAAGATTAATTTAAATAAGAGAAATTGGATGTAGAAATTATTTATTCTAAGAGAAAATTAGTTAATTGACTTTTTAAACAATTAAAGAAAACTAGGGTTCTAGAGTTTCGATTCATCTCCATGATCTCTTGGGAAGACTCAATTGATAGTTCACAACGAATCTAGACTCTAGACCCATTAGATCTAGCCTACTAACATCAACAAAATCATCATCCCAATCTCAACACAATCACAAGATCAATTCATCATGGAAGCAATAATTATTTTAATAAAATTAATTAAACTCATGAAAGCATGCAAATTAAATCAAAGAGCGATGAAAATAAATCCTTACTAATTAACTAAGACGAACCACAATGTTTTGGTGAAGAAATCTTGAATCTAAACTATCTAAAAGTTAATCTAACTATTCTAAAAGTTAGAGATTTAAAACTAAGAAGCTTGAAAAGTAACTAAGAAAATAATCGACACTCGTTGGGGGTGTCAGCCCCTAAGAGGCATGGTAGTTTTAAATGCATGGCAGTGGTGTATATTTTAGCTTTTCATGTTATATAAATGGTGATGCTCCATATTAATTAGGAAGTCATTGTAAACTATGTTTTTCTTTAATTATTGTTTTTAATTTATCACTTTTGGAATAGAAAATTGTTGGGTTGATCTCCACCAAAAGGGCGACTTCAAGGAAGTCGGTGAGGAGGTTTCCAAGTTCAAGGTGAGTGGGTTGTATGCTTTTATTTTTGGTTGTTATTGATTAATAAAAGACTAACAAATGTGGTTTTATGTGTGTATTTTTTCAATGAGTGTTTTGATCATTTAATCCTAGAAATGATTGTGTATCTAAAAATCCGAAATACATAGGGTATTTATAGTTGTGGGAAGTCTTGGGCAGCAAGAAAACCTAAAAAATGCGTTTCAGCATGTTGGCATCGATTGACGTCAGTTCTTGCGTCGACCGACGCGAACTGGTCGACGCTACAGAGAGTTTTGTGGGCAGGTGTGTCGATCGACAACGGTTCTTGCGTAGACTGACGTAAACTGGTCGACGAGGGCAGCAGTTGGCGGGCTTGGTCTGGAGGCTACTATAATGGTTCCAGATGTAATAACCGTTATAGAAAGTCGGAAGCTTCTAATTCTTCAAATCGCGGCCCGTTTTCGCTGAAACTCTACTCGTTTGTCCATCCTTGACTAAGTCCAAACTAAAATACCTAAAATAAACATAAAATTAATTAATTATAATTAAAATATGATAAAACAAGTTGGAGATAAGAAAATAAGAAAATGTGCTCAATCTACCCAACTTTCACCGAAAATAATAAGAAAAACTAACTAAAATACTAACTAAAATCAAGACAAATTCATGTTAATCAACTACCCCACACTTTATTATTTTGTTTGTCCTTGAACAAACGATAATTTCAAAGTATAACAAGAATGAAAATCAGTTCAAGCAAGGAGTCGTGCTATGCTACATACATAATTTTGAAAATATAGATACAAGTCATGCAACTTTAAACACTCCACCCTTATTACATTGTCGCTCCAAAAACAAAATCATGCATCCTCTCAAAAGGGTACTATATAGGGGTGTGCACTCAAAGCACTCAAGTATTTTCTGCATGGAACGTGTATATGCTCAAATCATACAAATGCAAGTACAATAAACAAGAACCAAATATCAATCTCTTTTCAATCGCAAATTAAGTGTGTTATCAAACTAAGAATCGAAAAAGGTCTTTTCGGGTTGTAATGTAAGGCTCTTTGGACAAGTATGGAATATATAAGTCGTGTGGCTAACTCACGATCTAACGTGATCAATAACTCACCGAACTATAATAATCACGAAGCTAATTGCTTCACCTCAATAAAAAAAAAAACTCACTAAACACTCATAACGTAACCTTTAACTTAGGCAATTTCTCAACTCGTAACTCTACTACCGACTTGTAGCTTAAACCACTTAAATACAATTGAAGCTTATTATATGCTTCTACACAACTCATGCCTTTTAAACATTAGGCTTCATTAAATAAAATAAGCAATAAACACAAGCCTTTATTAGCGTAGGCATTGACTCAACACGATCCAACTAGACTCACCATCCTTCTCTTTTTTTTTTTTTTTTAATTTTGTCCTTTTTCTATTTTTATGGGATCTTTTTCTTTTTTTTTAATTATTATTTTTTTTTCTTTAAGGATGGTGGTCTCCAATACTATTACAAAATCATAAATCCCTTGGCAAATTTCCAAAATTCAACTAACCAATAAAAATAACAAACTCCTCCCACCCCACGCTTTTAATGGTTGCAGGAGTCGACTCAAAAATCACTCATGGCTAATGGAAATGGGTTATTTGGCTATGATTGGCTCATTCGGGATTTATAGTGGCTAATATATATGGATATGGCCAGAATAAGGTTTTATTTATGCCTTAACGTCATGTTCAAAGTCAACTACACACAGCGGTTCAAAGAGATATCAAAACATAATTCATTCAAGCACATGCAAAGATGATAATCACTCAGGCTACTCACAGGCTTTTTGCATGAAAAAGTTTTGAATTGACGCTGCTTTTAAGGTTTTGCGAAATCAATTGCGTCCAAGTACCATTTTACAATATAAATAATAAATTTTGAAAAATTTATGCACTTATGCACGCTCAAAAGGCTAGAACCTCAAATCATACTTAGCTAACTTTGACAGGCATCCCATACAAACACAATTCAGCGCAGAAATAGTGATCAATCACGTAAAAATTTATTTTTTAAAAAAATTGCACAAATTTCAACTATAATTCACACTCAACCATCTCCCCCTTTAAAAATGAGGCAAACTCCTGATTTCCATAAGTAAAAGAAAAGAAAAGCAAGGGAGATAGGGAATAAGAGAACATCCCCGAAAAATTGGTGAGCAACTCCAACAAGGCGTTCGTGCAATAATCCTTCGTCTCCAACTCGTGATCGAAAATGTCTTGAATAAATACCTAGAAAGATAAACGAAAAAAAAACTAACTAGTAAAACTTTAAGGAAAAAGAAAAGAAAACAAATACTTGGGTTGCCTCCCAAGAAGCGCTTGTTTAACGTCGAAAGCTCGACGCCTTCTACGAACGGTGCTATTTCGGATCTAAGAAAAGGTGACGATTGTGCCATGCCTTAGTGTTCTCCAACAGCAAGCATATGCAATTTATTCCTCCAAGGCGCACATGGTAAGCAATTAGTAGAACAAAAATATTAACTCGCTTCGGGGGTCTAAAAAGCGAATAATCAATCACCATGAACATATCAACAACTAAGTTGGGCACATGGTGATCCACAACTTCTAGAAACACGAGGAAATCAGTTGAACATAAGAATTTATCCTCCAATCCATTCTCCTTTGTTTTGTCAAAATCCCCTTCAATGTTTTGAAAAATATTAGAAGCTAAATTTGGGCTCAGGGGTTTTGAAATTCCCTCAACTATATCATCCACCATCTCCATCTCCAAATCGTTCAAAGCATCAGGTGGATCGAAAATAGACTCGGCCTTCGCATCCTTCTCGATTAATTCTTCCACCACCTCAAAATTAAAATCCATTAATGGTTCGGGTGGCATAACAAGAGGATCAATAAATTCCTTCTCCAAAACTTCATCAAAATTTACATCGCCCACAACAATGTCGTTCAAATTTATCCCTAAAATTGTCGCCGCCCATTTTAAAAATTCAGCATTGTCCTCCACGTCTAAATCATCCAGCACAAGAGGAGTAAATTTATCTTCTAAAATCGGATCATCCTCTACATCATCCCCAAATAAACTTAAATTCTCAACATCCACTGGAACTGCTAATGGCATGACTTGAGGCTCAATAATCACATTCTCTAAAGTCAGCACAATGTCGTCTTCTTCTATGCAAAACTCTAAAAGGGGCTCACAACATCAAGAATTGGTACCTCATCCTCCACGTTTGACGATTCCTCCAAAGAAGCTATTATTCGAGCACTCGACCTCTCTAAATACTCCTCAATCTTAGAGAAGTCATCTTCCATTAATTGCTCCATGTCGTCTGCTTGACAAATGGTCTTAGCGTCTTGAACCTCTTGCCGCGCTAAAATTTGATCATCTTGCTCATATTCTTCACAGCTAGGATAATAGGGAATTTGGTTGTAAGAAGAATAAGACTTGTAGCTCGTATAATCCTGAGTGGCAATATCCTCCTCCAGTGGCTCTTCGTCAAACGTTATTTGGCATTCAGTCGCCCAATGCCCAAGTGCTGCGCAGTAGCTACATTCAAGGCTCGAATAGTGTTGTTGCCATCTAGGTGTGTAGAATTTCTCCATGAAATAGTCGTATATGTCTTCCCACGTTGGTAAAGAATCGGGCTCCATACGTACTAACCATTGTCGTGCTCTATCATTAAGTGTTCTAAAAAAAGCCGCATCCTAACTTCATCTCTTGTAAAGCCGAGAAGAGGAAAAGTCATGGTAACGTATTCGTATTCTTGGATGAACTCCACTGGATTCTCGCTCGGATGCCCACTAAATTCCAGTAATTGCTTGTAGTAAAAATCATCTAGGTAGTACTCTTGCATTGCAGGGATTATTGGAATGGCCGGTCCAGGAACAAGGAAATCAAACGGATTGGCATACCATTGTTCGACCAACGATTGATTACCTCGATTACTCGACATTTTTTTTTTATATTTTAGAAAATATCTTTTTATTCTTTTATATATATATTTATTTTTTGAAAATTTAAGAAAAATGATTTTTTTTTTAATTTTTTTGAATTTTTGATTTTTTTTGAATTTTGAAAAATAAATATTTTTAAATTAATAATAATATTTTCGATTTTTTTTTTAATTTTAAAAAAATAAAATATTTTTTTTATTTTTATTTTTTTAAATATAAGATAAATGTTGTGATAAATCATGGGTTTGGTTGTAAATGTACCTTGCAAACACAACACTCAACACACAAGATTAAACGCACCAGGTAAAACTAAACGAAACAAAAAAATCAAAATAAAACATTAAAGTTAAACGAAATAAATAAAAATAGAGATCACGAAGGGCAAACACAAAATTCACAACCTACTTAGCTTTCCTCGGCAACGACGCCAAAATTTTGATTCGAACTTTTTGTACCTACTTTTATTAAATTTGTCAATTTTAAAAAGTTTGCCCGCAAGAGTACGGGATCGCGTGTAGGTTGATAAGTTGACTCAAGTCGATCTCTCGAGGAAAGCTGATTCGAAAGTTTATTTTGTGTTTGCGTTTCACGAATAAGAAATTAAAGAAAAATAACACAAGGTCCAAGACTTGTTTGAGAGTTTTAAGATCTAAAGATTAATTAAACTAATTAATTCTAAGAATTATCTAAGATATGAACTAATTAACTAAATCTAAGATTAATTAAACTAAGAATTAACTAACTAAATCTAAGATTAATTTAACTAAGAGAAATTGGATGTAGAAATTATTTATTCTAAGAGAAAATTAATTAATTAATTTTTTAAATAATTAAAGAAAATTAGGGTTCTAGAGTTTCGATTCGTCTCCACGATCTCTTGGGAAGACCCAATTGATGGTTCACAACAAATCTAGACTCTAGACCCATTAGATCTAGCCTACTAACATCAACAAAATCATCATCCCAATCTCAACACAATCACAAGATCAATTCGTCATGGAAGCAATAATTATTTTAATAAAATTAATTAAACTCATGAAAACATGCAAATTAAATTAAAGAGCGATGAAAATAAATACTTACTAATTAACTAAGACGAACCGCAGCATTTTGGTGAAGAAATCTTGAATCTAAACTATCTGAAAGTTAATCTAACTATTCTAAAAGCTAGAGATTTAAAACTAAGAAGTTTGAAAAGTAACTAAGAAAATAAACGACACTCGTTGGGGTTGTCAGCCCCTAAGAGGCCTTAGAAACCCTAGGAATATGATTATGTATCTAAAAATCCGAATTACATAGGGTATTTATAGTTGTGGGAAGTCTTGGGCAGCAAGAAAACCTAAAAAACGCATTTCAACATGTTGGCGTCGATTGACGTCGGTTCTTGCGTCGACCGACGCGAACTGGTCGACGCTACAGAGAATTTTGTGGGCAGGTGCGTCGATCGATATCGGTTCTTGCGTCGACCGACGTAAACTGGTCGCCGCGGGCAGCAGTTGGCAGGCTTGGTCTGGAGGCTACGATAATGGTTTCAGATGGAATAACCGTTATAGAAAGTCGGCAGCTTCTAATTCTTCAAATCGCGGCCCGTTTTCGCTGAAACTCTACTCGTTTGCCCATCCTTGACTATGTCCAAACTAAAATACCTATAATAAACATAAAATTAATTAATTATAATTAAAACATGATAAAACAAGTTGGAGATAAGAAAATACGAAAATGTGCTCAATCTATCCAACTTTCACCAAAAATAATAAGAAAAACTAACTAAAATACTAACTAAAATCAAGACAAATTCATGTTAATCAGGCGACTCCGAGAAAGACAGGTCTATGGAGGAGGACGAGTTTTCTGGGGAACCCTCCACGGCGGAAAGAGAGAGAAAGAGAGACGAAAGCTGACATAATTGAAGAATGCACAGGGGGATGAGAAAAATACATGGTTTTTCTAGAGAAATTGAACCTTGATTGGGAGGAAAAGGAGGAGGCGTAAGTATTCTGAAAAGATGCGCAGACGAGAAGGTTTTGGAATGGATGAACAATGAAGGAAGACGAAAAAGGATGTACTTTGAAAATGAATTTTTAGGAATAGTGAGGATTTGGCGGGATTTGTGCATTTAATGCGCGTTAGGGTATAGTACCCGAGGAGACACGTTACTGATTATGATTGGCAAAGAGGAATATGGAACGACACATCCCTTCCCTGGAAAGGCGCGATTATACGGAAAATATCTCGTGGGATCTTTGTATTTAATGCGTGTCAGAGGGGGGTATTCGAAGGGGTGTATTCGAAGGGGTGTATGGTTCTCAATCGTCGTGATTAAAAAACAAAAATAGCCCAGCTCTTACCCAACCAATCGGGGGGGGGGGGGGGGGGGGGGGGGGGGGCTGGGCTTGTTGATATGACCTAAATTGACAAATGCTATCCACACAGTTTAGGCAAGGACTGGTTGTGATGAGCTGGAATACGTGGCATGAGGAAAGCAAGATTGAAGAACACGACCTTATTAGGACTGACCTGGCCTTAGTTGGGGGCCCTGATTAGGGATTCAAGAAAGTCAAGTCAGGAATAAAGAAGACCCCATGGGGTAGAGCTGACTTGTGTACCGGAAGGAAGCTTCCAGGTCAGGTCAGCCCATGTAACGGCCCAAGATTTGTGGGTTTTGTTCCGAGATTCCGGAGAGGGTCCCATGAGGCAGAGCTGACCTCTATACTGGAAGGAAGCTTCCAGGTCAGGCCAGCCCATGTAACGGCCAAAGATTCGTGGGTTTTCTATTTCAGAGATCCCGGAAGAGGTCCCCACTGGGCGAAAACTATATATATCTCAGCTTCCAGGTTGAGGGAGGTCGGGAAATTCTCAGGCGGAGGTGCAGTTTCTTTGTGGCCAGTCTTTCTGGGTGAAACACCTTCCAAAATGGAATGCCCTCGAGAAAATTTCAAAGCCACTCAGCCTCTTCACCAGCTTTATCTATATATTCCATGGTGGATTAGGCTGCGCATTTTTGCTTAGTGGACCTCCAAGACACAACACCTCCACCTATGGTAAAAATATACCCACTAGTAGTGTATGAATCCTTAGAATTCGATATTAAGTTTTGTTTCGCCCTAAAAATTGCACCAGAAACACCTGCTTCTTCCCTGGGAATACCCCGATCTGCTTAAACAAAAACACGTTAGAAAGGACCACCGGGGGTTTTTCGGTGGAAATCTCTCCGATGCTTAAGTCAGTTAAGCGTTTTAGATCGGAATAAGCAAAATCAAGAGAAGAATGCTTAGAATGTCATACTTCTCTCAGCTTTGGGGCTGAGATATTTATAGTTTTCACCAAGTGGGGCCTTTCTGGGATCTCGGAAACTGAGACTCGTGAATCTTGGGCCGTTACTCAAGACGACCTGACCTGGAAGCTAGCTTCTAGATAATAGATTAGTTTTGTTTCTAAGTTCTCCACATTTTTGACATGATCCTCTGAAACCTTATCCAAGACTTCGAATCAGGTCGGGATGATACCCGTCAAGTTGTAAGTTTGTCCTTCACCTCATCTTTATTTTCTTAAGGCTTTAGCTCAGCCCATACCCACCAGCTCTACCAAGGCAAACCATCGCAAAGGATATTCTAACCAGATTATCCTAATCGGGGCAAATAGAGGCTTATCCCCATCATCTCAATTATTCCCTCTTTCCTGATCTGAGCAGGATAGATCCCCCCTTGAGCCACAATCCCAGATCAGGATCAATCTTCTTAAGTCTCGCGTCCAACTCGTCCCATTCTTCTTTTAAGAGATAAAATAGATACTCAGGTCATCCCAACCAGATCTTATTTTCTTATGCCTTTCGATCTCTACCGGTATGGCATATTTAGGTTGTACCAAGTTCGCATCATAATACCCTTCTAGTACTTATAAATATCTCATATAATGCAGCCCATAACTCATAGATACTTCAGGTATTGGAATACTCTCGTTAACCCTTTCCAATGGTTGTTGTTCAAATTACTCATGAACCTACTTAGCTTGTTCACCGAATAAGCTAGATCTAGTCTAGTACAATCAGTAATGTACACGAGACACCCAATTACCCTAACATATTCTTAGTGAGCCACTGTATCACCTTTGTTTTGCACCAAACAAAGGTTACCATCAAATAGAGTTTTAGCCATCTCACCATCAAACATATTAAACCTTTTATGTACGTTTTCCACATAGTGGGACTGAGAAAGATCTATGCCATTTGAGCTCCTTATAATCTTGATCCCAAGTATCACATCGTCTAAAATCATGTCTTTCATATCAAAGTTATCATTTAAAATGTCCTTCATCCTTATGATCGTATCATGGGAACTACTTAATATTAACATGTTATCAACATAAAGACAAACATTGATGAATGATTCAGGTGTAATTTTACATAAAACACATTTGTCACAATCATTAATGAAAAATCCATTTGATATCATCACATTGTAAAACTTGATATGCCATTGCTTCATGCTTGTTTCAATCCATACAACAACTTAACAAGTCTACGCACCTTGTTCTCTTAACCAGGAACCACAAACCATTTATGATTTTCCATATAGATCTCTTCATCTAGCTCCCTATTCAAAAATGCAATTTACATCCATTTGGTGAATTTTAAGATTTTGTAAAGCAACAATCTCCAAAATCACCCTAATAGAAATAATTCTCATTAGAGGTGAATAAGTATCAAAGAAGTTGTTATTCTTATCTTTGTTTAAAGTTTTTGGCTACCAGCCTAACTTTGTACTTATCAATCGAGCCATCAGTTTTATACTTTCTCCTTAAGACCCACTTGCACTCTAGAGTCTTATTACCACGGAGAAGATCGACCAACTCCCATGTATGATTCTGCATGATTGAATCAATCTCAGCACGGATGGCTTCCTTTCGCATAGAGGCATTATGACTAAACAAGGCTTCTTAAATAGTATGAGGTTCATTATCTAGCAAATAGATCATGAAATCTGCACCAAATGTCCTAGTCCTTTTGCTACACATTGGTTCATCATCAACATCTTATGATGCATCTTGAGTTGCAAGAGGCGTTGCTTCATATTAAGCACCATGAGTTCCTTGTTAGAACCAGCACCATTTCCTTTGCAAGGATATATGTGTTAAAAGAACACTACATTCCCTGACTCAATGGTTGTTCCTTCAGTCACATCAAGTATATCAGACTTGTGTACCAGAAACCTATATGCCGTACTTTTATGCGCATAACTAATGAAGATACAATCTACTATTTTAGGTCATATTTTCACTTTTTTTTGGCTCCATGACTCTTACATTGGCAAAACACCCCCACACTTTCAGGTAACCATAAGATGAAGCTTTACCTCTCCATAGCTCATGTGTGTGCCTTGTCCTTTCCCTTGTGGGGAACCCTATTCAAGATATTGTTTGCGGAAAGGATCGCCTCCCCCCACATATTTAGGTATAACCCTGAACTGATTAACATGGTGTTCATCATCCCTTTAGAGTTTGATTCATGCATTCATCAATGCCATTTAATTGAGGTGACTAAGGAGTAGTTGTTTGATGAATTATACCATGTTTAACGCAAAAATCCTCAAATGGTGCAACATACTCTCCACCTCGATCACTTGGACTTGCCTTAATTTGAGTGTTCAGTTGATTCTCAACTTCATTATTGAAAGCTTTGAAAGTTTCAATTGCTTAATACTTGCCACTTTAGCAAATAAACCTAACAAGTCTTTTTCAGTCATGAAGGAAAGTAATAAAGCAGTTTTTGCTCCCTCTAGTTTGCACAAGTTTCATACCACAAATATCAGTGTGAATTAACTCTAGAAGGGCAGAACTCCTTTCCACTGAATTAAAAGGCATTCCCGAAATTTTTGCTTCAACACAAATCTCACACTTGTGTTTTGAGTCAAATTTACATTATTTTGTAAACTCAAATATACCAATTTCTTTATTGATTTCATGTTAACATATCCAAGTCTAACATGCCATAAATCACAAGACTTAATGATATAAGAAGAAGCAATAACTTTATTATTAATAACTAGGCATTTGGCAATTACATTCAACTTGAATAGTCCCTTCTCAAGGTGACCTTAGCAAGGAACTTTCCACTCTTAGTAAACACAAACTGACTAGACTAAAAAAATAGCTTAAACCCATGCTGGACAAGTAGGGACCCAAAAATAAGGTTTTTTCTAATATCCAGAACATGCAGAACTTCCTTCATAGTCAGTTGTAGACCGGATGTCATCTTCAACAACACCTTCATAATTTTAGCAACTTCATTAGTAGAAGAGTTTCCCATATGGAGGTTCCTTCCGAAAACTGGGGTATACTTAGAAAACACATCCTGATCAGTACACATGACAAGTAGCTCTAGTATCAATGAACCACCCTCTTAGATTATCTATGAGATTTGTCTCCATCACGACCACACAAAGGTCCGAATCAGACATGCCATCGGTAATGATATTAGTAGCATTTTGAATTTATTTTGGTGCTTTCCTATAGTATCTTTTAATATGTCCAAGCTTTCCATAGTTGTGACAGTTGTCTTCAAACTTCTTGGCCTTCTTCTATTTTAGCTTGCCTTTTTTCCCATAGCCTTGGTACTTTCATTTCTTACCAAAATCAAATCCAGCTAAGTGAAATTTGCCTCCATTGTTAAGGTCTTTCCATACTTTGAAGTAGACTGTCTATTGCCTTCTTTAACGTGCAGTTTGACAGTTAGATTTTCTAAAGTCATTTGATTTCGCCTATGCTTTAGATAGTTCTTGAAACCTCTCCATCTTGGTGGCAACATCCCTACGATAGCAATTATTTGAAAATTTATACAGACATACATACCTTTAGACAATATGCTTTGCAATATCAATTGTAACTCCTGAAGTTGACTCATCTTTGTTTTATAACCTACAATGATAAACTTTGAAAACCCATCCAACTATAAACTTCTTAGTGCCGGCATTATCAATCTTACTTATTTTCCAAAGAAACCTAGAGTTCCCTTGCAATACTTTTGATTGAAATATACACCTCATACATCGCATTGTTTAATTTATTTAAGATATAATGCCTATAGAGATAGTCCCCTTGTGTCCACGCATCCAGGTTGACTCGAAAATCAAAGCTCGTATCGCCTTCAGTCACAGTAGCATCAACCTCACTTAAGAACCGAGACAAGTTTAAAGTAGTTAAGTAAAAGGCCATATTTTGCTGCCAATTTTTGAAATTACTTTCATTGAACTTTTTAGGATGTTTATCATAAGCAGCAAAAAAAGCAGGTATCATAGTACCAATGGGGATAGAACCTTATTTGGACAAGAAAGTAGAGGGCGCAAAAGTATTCCACCTACTAGTGAACGATCCAAATCCAAAAGGTGTACCAGACCTAGATGAGAAGGTAGAGGGTGCAGAAGAACTCGGTATACCAGTGAATGGTCCAGAAAAAACTGTACCAGACAGACGAGGGTAAAGATGCGCTTGTTCAGGCAGGTGTAGTTACGTTGGTCAAAGCAGGCACTGTTTAGTTAGCAAGATCAATAGTGTTTTCCATTAGTTCAAATTACAATAATAGTCTTAAACTTATTGAGAATACAAAAATAAAACTAGGATAATAGCAGATGATAACTTGAACGAACGGAGATCTATTACAATTTAAATAGAAAATGAAAACAAATAATACAAACAAAAAAGTTTCCAGGGGAGAGAACTCTTTCCTTAATATTCTTATTGCCCCGTACGCAGTGCTCATGAATCTATGGCAATGACTCTTCCAAGATACCACAACAACGGTACCAGAAGGAGCAGTCAATTTGGTGCCCTAGCGAATGAGACATGTACAAACAATTTAGCAATAAACCCTAGTTGCAAGCTATATGATGTATG
Source organism: Phtheirospermum japonicum (assembly GCA_014905375.1). Taxonomy (NCBI): domain Eukaryota; kingdom Viridiplantae; phylum Streptophyta; class Magnoliopsida; order Lamiales; family Orobanchaceae; genus Phtheirospermum; species Phtheirospermum japonicum. The sequence continues at coordinate 507,304 of BMAC01000698.1, read as the reverse complement.
ATGCAAGCAGGGAAAATATGATATGAGATGTATATATGATGATTTTCTTTTGTTCAAATTTACACTGCATATAGGGTGGTATTTATAGTTTTGGAGGAAGACCTTAAACAAGGAAGAAAATTACAGATATAAGGATCGACCCCGTTCTCGGGCAATTTTCAAACTATTGTTATAAATAGTGCATTTGGGGTCACTTCAAAATCTGAAGTCTTTGCCGAGGAAGGCTAAAGGTCGTGATTTTTTGTGTTACTTTAGTTTGTGTTTTTGTTTGTTTTGTATTTGTATCTCCTTTATGTTTGATTTTTCTTTTTGTTCATTTATCTTGTCTCTCGGCGGTGCATGTAATCTTGTTTGTTGAGTATCGTGAGCAAGGTACAACAATGATCAAATCTATCTTTTGAGATACGTGATTCAACAAACAAAAATATCCAATTATCGAGTTCCTTTGCAATTTGAAGATCCTTATAGTCTTCATGTCTAATATCAGGCTCTTTATTCTAGAATTCAAGTTCTACGGCTTGCTATACCACTTAGTCCCGAGTTGTGAGTCTGCAATATCGGGGATTTTCAATACAATCTACTCCCATTATTCCATGGGCTTCCGAACGAGGACCTGCTTGCCTTTTTCAATGAGTATGACACTATTACTCATTCATTTTGTCTAAATGGCCTCGTTATAGATTAAGTGAAGATGCGGCTCTTCTCATTTTAGTTAAATAAAGCAAAGCCTTACTCCATGCTATCTTGGAACTCAGTGTATGATCGTTTCATGGAGAATTTCAATTATCCTACACCCACCTCCCATTCTTTCTTGATCTATGATTTGTACCCTCCACTCGCCTTGACACCCTACAACCCACTACA
>BMAC01000698.1:475498-498547 GCA_014905375.1 Phtheirospermum japonicum | reverse complement strand
CATATATCACCCTTATTCCGGTCATATCCAAATATATAAGCTACTTAAAAAATCACAAATGAGCCTCATTGAGCCTATGCCCCATTTCTTGTTAGCCGAGGTCGGTTTTAGCTCTTTTATCTTCATAAGTTGTGAGGGTGAGAGAGTGTGTTGTTAGTTTGACTAGGAATGTGTGGGAAATCAATTGTGGGTTTTGGGTTTTGAGTTACTTGTATACATAACATATATATATATATATATATATATAATATATATAAATACAAAAGAAGGAGAACAAGAATAAACTCCAACACAAATCATGAAAAGTGATAAGGAGTGCATTCAAGCGAAAAACCTAATTCAAAAAGGCTAAGTTTAGTAAAAATAAGAGAATTCAAAAAGCTTCTAAGTGTTGTGAAATAAAAGTCGGGAAATTGTGTAAGTGTACAAAAGGGTTTCGAATGAAAGTTTGGTAAATTGGGAAGTGTGAAGCGATCATATACTTCGGGTTCTAGAAGTTAGGGTTTTGTGTGTTATTGATCACGTTTGATCGTGTGTTAGACAATATATCTAAATATTCCATACCTTACCAAAGAGCCAACATTACAACCCGAAATAAAGACCTCTTTCGATTCTCTTGTTTGATCATGTACAATGGGCAATCTTGAATTTCTAATTTTTGAAATCTTGACTATGCATGCATTGTCCGATTTGAGCGTATACATGTCCCATATAAAAAGCATATACATGTTCCATATAAAACAAACACTTGAGCGAATTGAGCGAACATCCTCAAAATTCCATTTGAGAGGAAGTCATCGATTTGGTTTTCATTTGAGATAGAGTAATAATGCCTTGGCGATAACGAGTTTATATTGATACTTTCTTCATATTAACTAGGATAAGCACAATGATTCTTCTTTTTACATAATGTTCATTGCATGTACATTCTCGATTCTTTTGTTGTTCGAGGACGAACAAACCGATAAGTGTGGGGTGGTTGTTTTGCATGTAATTGTGGTATTTTTCTCGTATTTTTAATTAGGGTTTTATGTTGTTTTTAGTAGTTTTGAGTCAAGCTTTGTTAAGTTATTCGTTTGTTTTCTCATTTTGTTGTTTTTTGTGCTTCTTTATAATTTTATATTTAATTTGGTTAAATGGCTTCAATTGATTTGAGGTTTGGTGTAAATTACTTAGGCTTTTATGATCAAAATTTATATTTTCATAGATAAAGGCATTGATGACCAAAAATTCAAGCCAAGAGCAAGCTCCTCAATGGCTAACATTCTGGAATGCTTGCTAAAAACCACGCCACTCCTCGCCAAACCTGCCGCCAAGCCTTGGCGCATGCCAAACTGCTCGCCAAAGCAGGCGCCAAGCCCCTCCCAGATCTGGCGCACGCCAAACTGCTCGCCAAAGCAGGCGCCAAGCCCCCTCCCAGGGTTGGCACACGCCAAACTGCTCGCCAAAGCAGGTGTCAAGCCCCTCCCCAGTGCTGGCGCATGCTAAACTTCTCGCCAAAGCAGGCGCCCTAGCCCCCTCCTAGTGTCGGCGCGCGCCAAACTGCTCGCCAAAGTAGGCGCCAAACCCCCCTCCCAGCACTTTTGCTTGCCAACTCCTGCGCCAAACTCCAAGCCAAGGTGCAAAATCGGGTCAAACCTTGGTCAAACCCGGGAAATCCAAGCCTTAAAGGCTAATTTGGACCATTTAAACCCAATTAAATCTAGTATAAATAAGAGACTACTCTCATTTTGTAATACCTCTCATTCTCCCAATTCTTGCATGAGTTTAGATTTATTTTTTCTCTCTAGTTCTTAGATTTTAATTTAAAGCACTTCCTTGGGTTTGTAAGGCTAAGAAGAATTCAAGTACTCCCTTGGATTTTAATTTGATGGTAATTTCATTCAAACTTTTGGATTCTCTTTTTAATTCAAGTAAGCTTTCCTTTAATTTCATGCTTGTTCTTCAATTTCATGCTTGTTTTTTATTTTATGAGTTTTGCCTTAGCTCTTAGATTAATTGTTAGAACTTGTGATTCGTCTATGGAATCTAGGTGAGTGACACACCAAGATCATAGATCGAGTCCTTGATCGTTTTTATTTAGAGTATTTCATATGCTTTATTTTGGTCTTTATTTTCATGCATGGTTTTTAATTAAATCATAGATCTACTCTTCGGTTCTTGTTATTTTTCGTAAAGATTTAAAATTTCACGTCAACTTTTATTTCTCTTTCCATTGATGCTTTCGATTTTTGCTAATTTGCATTATTTAGATTTTTATGATCATGCATGCATGGTTGTACTTTTGGTTGTTCTAGTTGTACTTGGTGAAACTTTGATTTTACTTGCATATTTTCGTTCTTGTTTGCAATTTCAATTTCTGCACACGCTCGAGGAATCCGACCAACTTGCATTTTTACATTTCCTAGTTAGTTTATTTTCATATTTTAGTTTCGCATATTTTTTCGTTTTCATTTATATTTCAAGCTAAAAATCCCTTGATTCTTACATAGCAATCGAATCCCGATAATACCAAGCCATAGAACCCCTTGATATATTCATCACCACTAAAACTACAGTTTCAGGGATATGGAGTGAATGATTGTAATTAAGGTTATATGAAGATGGGGATTGAGGCTTATAACTTGGATCATAGGAATGCAAAGTGGATGGAGCATAATCATCATAGCTCATCCTATAATAGGGTGAGGCTGGTGGAGCATAAGGTTCGTAGATCGGAGAATAGAAATTAAAAGTGGGTGGATCATATGAATTATAGATCATATAATAATAAGGGGAAGTGGGTGGAGCGTATGAAGTATAAATGCCCAGTTCGTAATAATCGTGAGGCAAGGCATGAGGATCAGAACTCAGGTCACTACAAAAAACAGGCGAATGCTAACAGAATATGCTTATGGCCAAAACACTGTCAGCATATGTTGACGGCTTCTGACGGAAAAAATATTATTGATGGTTTGCTGACGGGCAAGGGTCATCAGCTCCGTGCCCATCAGCATTCTTTTTGGGCGACGGATTTGTTGACGGGCTGCTGACGGATCATTGCCCGTCAGCAAAAAAAACAAAAAAAAAAAAGATGCTGACGGGTCCTCTACCCATCATCAATAACTAAAAAAAGCTAACCGAGTTTCCAAGACACCACTCTCTTCAATTTTCCGTTTTGATGGAGGATCAGCGCCAGTAGGTACTGATTTTGAACCCCTTTTGGGACCCCAGGAAATGGCTGCTATCATTTTTGATGATAATTTCTATATAAATAAAAAAACAATCTTAGGCCAATAAAAACTTTTGTTTTTGGATACATATATTCATTCCCGGTGAATGGGAATTTATTTAGGAATGAGTTTTTATTTCCTAGAAATTATTTCCCAAATAGTCCATAATACACACTAAATAAGTTACAACATGAGTATTTATTTATTCAATTTCACAAAAAAGAATACAATAATTTGTATGGTTTTTTAATCATGTGAAGTTATAATTTCAAAAACAAACATCAGAGGAAAAAAATCAATCGAGAACGAATTGTATGATTGAATAATTTAATTGTGATGGGTAAATACTGCGAAATTGGAAACTCACCTTCAATACACACACACACACACACACACACACACGCATATATATATGATTAGGTTCAAATGAGAACCATGTCCCTATATGTGAACCTAGGGTCAATTATGGGCCTTAGATCTAATTATATGGATGGATTAGATTTCTTGTGTATTTTCTCATTTAATTAAAATCATTAGGATTGTATAATAAAAGCACTAGTGGTGTATATAAATGAAAATATTAATAAAGCACTGTGATTGTATAAATAAAAGCACTGCTAGTATATAACACTACAAAAAAACAGCAGTTTTTCGAGGGACAAACCGAGGGAGTATAATATCCCTCGGTTTTTTCCGAGGGAAATATTTTCCCTCGGATTTTCCCTCGGAAAATACGGCGCCAATATTTGCCGCCATAATCACCGAAGGATTTCCGAGGGCAATTTTTTTCCGAGGGAAAATAGTCCTCGGGTAACCGAGGGGTAAGAATATCCCACAGAATTTTATTATTATTTTTTTAAAAAAATTACAAAAACCGAGGGGAGTGTTTTTCCCTCGAAATCAAACCGAGGGACTGGTGAAACCCTCGGTTTGAAACCGAGGGAAAATCCATTCCCTCGTTTTTTTTAAAAAAATTGAAAAAACAAACCGAGGGTTTTACATTTCCCTCGGTTTGATACCGAGGAACCCATCCTTTCCCTCGGTTTCAAACCGAGGGTCAATATAAACCCTCGGTTTATTCAATTATTTATAAAATAAACAAAATAGAAAAAAATGGAAAAGAAACTCGAAAAAATAGAAAAGTTAGTAAAAAATAAAACGAAACCCAAGAATTTACGACCGGGATGGGGAGGGGTGCGTCTCGGCATCTTGTAACCACGAGGGTTGGACGTCGATCGTTTAGTACGCGTTTTCTATTTTTTTACGATTTTAAATGTAAAATGGAAAAAAACTCGAAAAAATAGAAAAATTAGTAAAAATATATAAACGAAACCCAAGAATTTACGACTGGGGCGGGAAGGGGTGCGTCTCGGCGTCGTGGAACCACGAGGGTCAGGCGTCGATCATTTAGTACGCGTTTTCTATTTTTTTTACGGTTTTAAATGAAAAATGAAAAAAAAAACTCGAAAAAATTAGAAAAATTAGTAAAAAAATAGAAAAAAAAACTCCAAGAATTTACGAAAGTAATTGAGATTGAAAGTTGGTTTCAACTATTAAAATATTTTTTCGTAGGTTGTTACCATAAATTAACTAATTAACAATAATTGAGTCCTCGTTATTTTCAAACTTCATCATAACTACAAAAAGGAAAAAGAAACACATGAAAGTTAAAAAGGAAAAACAACAAATCCACAATAATGAAAAAAATCCTTTTTAATTATGTTCTCTTATATACATTTCGATTTTTATTAAATTAACTATATTATTTATTTAGATACCTCTCCTCCTAAACTATTTAAATCCCTTTTATTAGGATTTGATGATTATTTTTTGGGTTTTTTCTTTTGTAGATGGATATCGCGATTGAGAAATGGAGAGAAAGCAAATTATGAGTAAGAAAATATGGGCGGCAAAAACTTTTCATTTTCTCGTCATTACTGTAGTGTAATGTTCAAATGGATTATGTTGCTACAACCCTGTTTTAGAGTACTTATATTCATTCCCTTTTCCAAAAAACCCTTTTCCATCTTCATTAAACTCAAGAATTTACGACCGGGGCGGGGAGGGGTGCGTCTCGGCATTCCGGAACCACGGGGGTCGGGCGTCGATCGATAACTACGTGTTTTCTATTTTATTTTTTTAAAATTGAAATAAAACCGAGGGATGTTTGTTTCCCCTCGGTTTCAAACCGAAGGAAAACCCATTCGCTCAGAATTTTCAATTATTTAAAAAATAAAAAAATAGAAAAAAATAGAAAAACCATAAAAATGAAATAAATCCTATCATCTTAGGCACGTGGGGGTGGTTTTGACCCAATTTCGATCGAAAAATATCAACGAGCACGTGCGTATCCACACGTGTCGTGGGATTCAACCAACAGCAAGATACGATCGATCGATCAACTCCTTCGGTTGGAAACGCGAAGCGACGAAGTGTCATGATTTTGGCCGAGGGGGCGAGGGGTGCGTTCTCGGTGTCGTGGAACCACGAGGGTCGGGCGTCGATCGTTTAGTACGCGTTTTCTATTTTTTAACTCTAATTATATGATTATTCCTAAATTGAACCCTAATTATTAAATTATTCCTAAATTGAACCTAATTACTTAATTATTCTAAATTGAACCCTAATTATTGATTATTCCTAAATTGAACCCTAATTATATAATTATTCCTAAATTGAACCCTAATTATATAATTATTCCTAAATTGAACCATAATTATGTAATTATTCCTAAATTGAACCTTAATTACGTGATTATTCCTAAATTGAACCCTAATTATATAATTATTCATAAATTGAACCATAATTATATAATTATTCCTAAATTGAACCATAATTACATGATTATTCCTAAATTGAACCCTAATTATATAAATTATTCTAAATTGAACCCTAATTATATAATTATTCCTAAATTGAACCCTAATTACTTAATTATTCCTAAATTTACCCTAATCCTTAAACTAACCCTAAATTGAATCCTATATCAAAAATTATAATTGCAAAATAAAAAATAAATGAACACATACAAATAATATACAAATTATAATTTTACATTAAAAATTAAACTAATAAATTCATGAATATACAAAAAAGAATAAAAAAAAACTTACCTTGGCGTCGGAGGCTGGCGAAGGCGGCGAAGGGGGGTGCGATGGCAGTAACTCGTCGGCGGCTGGAGAAGGCGGCGGCAGACGATTTGCGGCCACAGCAGTTCTCCCGGACGGCGGGCGGTGGTGCGACGATGACGGTGAACGGCGAGCGACGGGCGGACGCTGGCAGAACTTTCTTCTTTCTTTTCTGTTTCTACGTGCATAGAGCGCTAAGGGCTGCTAATATTTAGGTTAAAAAAACCGAGGGCACCATTCCCTCGATTTGCCCTCGGAAAACCGAGGAAACTTACGTCCCTCGGTTTTTTTTAATTAAAAAAATAGAAAAAAATAGGATTTTGTCGTAAAAAATAGAAAACGCGTACTAAACGATCGACGCCCGACCCTCGTGGTTCCACGACACCGAGACGCACCCCTCGCCCCCTCGGCCAAATCATGACACTTCGTCGCTTCGCGTTTCCAACCGAAGGAGTTGATCGATCGATCGTATCTTGCTGTTGGTTGAATCCCACGACACGTGTGGATACGCACGTGCTCGTTGATATTTTTCGATCGAAATTGGGTCAAAACCACCCCCACGTGCCTAAGATGATAGGATTTATTTCATTTTTATGGTTTTTCTATTTTTTTCTATTTTTTTATTTTTTAAATAATTGAAAATTCTGAGCGAATGGGTTTCCTTCGGTTTGAAACCGAGGGGAAACAACATCCCTCGGTTTTATTTCAATTTTAAAAAAATAAAATAGAAAACACGTAGTTATCGATCGACGCCCGACCCCCGTGGTTCCGGAATGCCGAGACGCACCCCTCCCCGCCCCGGTCGTAAATTCTTGAGTTTAATGAAGATGGAAAAGGGTTTTTGGGAAAAGGAATGAATATAAGTACTCTAAAACAGGGTTGTAGCAACATAATCCATTTGAACATTACACTACAGTAATGACGAGAAAATGAAAAGTTTTGCCGCCCATATTTTCTTACTCATAATTTGCTTTCTCTCCATTTCTCAATCGCGATATCCATCTACAAAAGAAAAAACCCAAAAAATAATCATCAAATCCTAATAAAAGGGATTTAAATAGTTTAGGAGGAGAGGTATCTAAATAAATAATATAGTTAATTTAATAAAAATCGAAATGTATATAAGAGAACATAATTAAAAAGGATTTTTTTCATTATTGTGGATTTGTTGTTTTTCCTTTTTAACTTTCATGTGTTTCTTTTTCCTTTTTGTAGTTATGATGAAGTTTGAAAATAACGAGGACTCAATTATTGTTAATTAGTTAATTTATGGTAACAACCTACGAAAAAATATTTTAATAGTTGAACCAACTTTCAATCTCAATTACTTTCGTAAATTCTTGGAGTTTTTTTTTTCTATTTTTTTACTAATTTTTCTATTTTTTCGAGTTTTTTTTTTCATTTTTCATTTAAAACCGTAAAAAAAATAGAAAACGCGTACTAAATGATCGACGCCTGACCCTCGTGGTTCCACGACGCCGAGACGCACCCCTTCCCGCCCCAGTCGTAAATTCTTGGGTTTCGTTTATATATTTTTACTAATTTTTCTATTTTTTCGAGTTTTTTTCCATTTTACATTTAAAATCGTAAAAAAATAGAAAACGCGTACTAAACGATCGACGTCCAACCCTCGTGGTTACAAGATGCCGAGACGCACCCCTCCCCATCCCGGTCGTAAATTCTTGGGTTTCGTTTTATTTTTTACTAACTTTTCTATTTTTTCGAGTTTCTTTTCCATTTTTTTCTATTTTTGTTTATTTTATAAATAATTGAATAAACCGAGGGTTTATATTGACCTCGGTTTGAAACCGAGGGAAGGATGGGTTCCTCGGTATCAAACCGAGGGAAATGTAAACCCTCGGTTTGTTTTTCAATTTTTTTAAAAAAACGAGGGAATGGATTTCCCTCGGTTTCAAACCGAGGGTTTCACCAGTCCCTCGGTTTGATTTCGAGGGAAAACACTCCCCTCGGTTTTTGTAATTTTTTTTAAAAAAATAATAATAAAATTCTGTGGGATATTCTTACCCCTCGGTTACCCGAGGACTATTTTCCCTCGGAAAAAATTGCCCTCGGAAATCCTTCGGTGATTATGGCGGCAAATATTGGCGCCGTATTTTCGAGGGAAAATCCGAGGGAAAATATTTCCCTCGGAAAAAACCGAGGGATATTATACTCCCTCGGTTTGTCCCTCGAAAAACTGCTGTTTTTTTGTAGTGTTATATACTAGCAGTGCTTTTATTATACAATCACAGTGCTTTATTAATATTTTCATTTATATACACCACTAGTGCTTTTATTATACAATCCTAATGATTTTAATTAAATGAGAAAATACACAAGAAATCTAATCCATCCATATAATTAGATCTAAGGCCCATAATTGACCCTAGGTTCACATATAGGGACATGGTTCTCATTTGAACCTAATCATATATATATGCGTGTGTGTGTGTGTGTGTGTGTGTGTGTATTGAAGGTGAGTTTCCAATTTCGCAGTATTTACCCATCACAATTAAATTATTCAATCATACAATTCGTTCTCGATTGATTTTTTTCCTCTGATGTTTGTTTTTGAAATTATAACTTCACATGATTAAAAAACCATACAAATTATTGTATTCTTTTTTGTGAAATTGAATAAATAAATACTCATGTTGTAACTTATTTAGTGTGTATTATGGACTATTTGGGAAATAATTTCTAGGAAATAAAAACTCATTCCTAAATAAATTCCCATTCACCGGGAATGAATATATGTATCCAAAAACAAAAGTTTTTATTGCCTAAGATTGTTTTTTTATTTATATAGAAATTATCATCAAAAATGATAGCAGCCATTTCCTGGGTCCCAAAAGGGGTTTCAAAATCAGTACCTACTGGCGCTGATCCTCCATCAAAACGGAAAATTGAAGAGAGTGGTGTCTTGGAAACTCGGTTAGCTTTTTTTAGTTATTGATGATGGGTAGAGACCCGTCAGCATCTTTTTTTTTTTTGTTTTTTTGCTGACGGGCAATGATCCGTCAGCAGCCCGTCAACAAATCCGTCGCCCAAAAAGAATGCTGATGGGCACGGAGCTGATGACCCTTGCCCGTCAGCAAACCATCAATAATATTTTTTCCGTCAGAAGCCGTCAACATATGCTGACAGTGTTTTGGCCATAAGCATATTCTGTTAGCATTCGCCTGTTTTTTTGTAGTGACCTGAGTTCTGATCCTCATGCCTTGCCTCACGATTATTACGAACTGGGCATTTATACTTCATACGCTCCACCCACTTCCCCTTATTATTATATGATCTATAATTCATATGATCCACCCACTTTTAATTTCTATTCTCCGATCTACGAACCTTATGCTCCACCAGCCTCACCCTATTATAGGATGAGCTATGATGATTATGCTCCATCCACTTTGCATTCCTATGATCCAAGTTATAAGCCTCAATCCCCATCTTCATATAACCTTAATTACAATCATTCACTCCATATCCCTGAAACTGTAGTTTTAGTGGTGATGAATATATCAAGGGGTTCTATGGCTTGGTATTATCGGGATTCGATTGCTATGTAAGAATCAAGGGATTTTTAGCTTGAAATATAAATGAAAACGAAAAAATATGCGAAACTAAAATATGAAAATAAACTAACTAGGAAATGTAAAATGCAAGTTGGTCGGATTCCTCGAGCGTGTGCAGAAATTGAAATTGCAAACAAGAACGAAAATATGCAAGTAAAATCAAAGTTTCACCAAGTACAACTAGAACAACCAAAAGTACAACCATGCATGCATGATCATAAAAATCTAAATAATGCAAATTAGCAAAAATCGAAAGCATCAATGGAAAGAGAAATAAAAGTTGACGTGAAATTTTAAATCTTTACGAAAAATAACAAGAACCGAAGAGTAGATCTATGATTTAATTAAAAACCATGCATGAAAATAAAGACCAAAATAAAGCATATGAAATACTCTAAATAAAAACGATCAAGGACTCGATCTATGATCTTGGTGTGTCACTCACCTAGATTCCATAGACGAATCACAAGTTCTAACAATTAATCTAAGAGCTAAGGCAAAACTCATAAAATAAAAAACAAGCATGAAATTGAAGAACAAGCATGAAATTAAAGGAAAGCTTACTTGAATTAAAAAGAGAATCCAAAATTTTGAATGAAATTACCATCAAATTAAAATCCAAGGGAGTACTTGAATTCTTCTTAGCCTTACAAACCCAAGGAAGTGCTTTAAATTAAAATCTAAGAACTAGAGAGAAAAAATAAATCTAAACTCATGCAAGAATTGGGAGAATGAGAGGTATTACAAAATGAGAGTAGTCTCTTATTTATACTAGATTTAATTGGGTTTAAATGGTCCAAATTAGCCTTTAAGGCTTGGATTTCCCGGGTTTGACCAAGGTTTGACCCGATTTTGCACCTTGGCTTGGAGTTTGGCGCAGGAGTTGGCAAGCAAAAGTGCTGGGAGGGGGGTTTGGCGCCTACTTTGGCGAGCAGTTTGGCGCGCGCCGACACTAGGAGGGGGCTAGGGCGCCTGCTTTGGCGAGAAGTTTAGCATGCGCCAGCACTGGGAGGGGGCTTGACACCTGCTTTGGCGAGCAGTTTGGCGTGTGCCAACCCTGGGAGGGGGCTTGGCGCCTGCTTTGGCGAGCAGTTTGGCGTGCGCCAGATCTGGGAGGGGGCTTGGCGCCTGCTTTGGCGAGCAGTTTGGCATGCGCCAAGGCTTGGCGGCAGGTTTGGCGAGGAGTGGCGTGGTTTTTAGCAAGCATTCCAGAATGTTAGCCATTGAGGAGCTTGCTCTTGGCTTGAATTTTGGTCATCAATGCCTTTATCTATGAAAATATAAATTTTGATCATAAAAGCCTAAGTAATTACACCAAACCTCAAATCAATTGAAGCCATTTAACCAAATTAAATATAAAATTATAAAGAAGCACAAAAAACAACAAAATGAGAAAACAAACGAATAACTTAACAAAGCTTGACTCAAAACTACTAAAAACAACATAAAACCCTAATTAAAAATACGAGAAAAATACCACAATTACATGCAAAACAACCACCCCACACTTATCGGTTTGTTCGTCCTCGAACAACAAAAGAATCGAGAATGTACATGCAATGAACATTATGTAAAAAGAAGAATCATTGTGCTTATCCTAGTTAATATGAAGAAAGTATCAATATAAACTCGTTATCGCCAAGCATTATTACTCTATCTCAAATGAAAACCAAATCGATGACTTCCTCTCAAATGGAATTTTGAGGATGTTCGCTCAATTCGCTCAAGTGTTTGTTTTATATGGAACATGTATATGCTTTTTATATGGGACATGTATACGCTCAAATCGGACAATGCATGCATAGTCAAGATTTCAAAAATTAGAAATTCAAGATTGCCCATTGTACATGATCAAACAAGAGAATCGAAAGAGGTCTTTATTTCGGGTTGTAATGTTGGCTCTTTGGTAAGGTATGGAATATTTAGATATATTGTCTAACACACGATCAAACGTGATCAATAACACACAAAACCCTAACTTCTAGAACCCGAAGTATATGATCGCTTCACACTTCCCAATTTACCAAACTTTCATTCGAAACCCTTTTGTACACTTACACAATTTCCCGACTTTTATTTCACAACACTTAGAAGCTTTTTGAATTCTCTTATTTTTACTAAACTTAGCCTTTTTGAATTAGGTTTTTCGCTTGAATGCACTCCTTATCACTTTTCATGATTTGTGTTGGAGTTTATTCTTGTTCTCCTTCTTTTGTATTTATATATATATATATATATATATATATATATATATGTTATGTATACAAGTAACTCAAAACCCAAAACCCACAATTGATTTCCCACACATTCCTAGTCAACTAACAACACACTCTCTCACCTCACAACTTATGAAGATAAAAGAGCTAAAACCGACCTCGGCTAACAAGAAATGGGGCATAGGCTCAATGAGGCTCATTTGTGATTTTTAAGTAGCTTATATATTTGGATATGACCGGAATAAGGGTGATATATGTGCAAATTCAATCATGTACGAGCAAAATCAAGCCTCCTCAATTCAATTTCTATAAAAATGCAAGTAAAACCGATAATTCACACAAGGCTACGCACTAGTTTGCACAAGGTTTTGGAAACAAAATAAAAAGAGATTTTAGAGCTTTGCAATCTTTTCACGAGCAAATGTTGATTATATATACATATGCGGGTTTTGGACGGAGCACAAAAATCCAACTCCTTACACAAGAGGGCATAAACATGTAAAAACTCGACAAGTAAACTATTTAAACTTCTAAGTATGTGGTGCTTGCTCAACAATGTAATAAACACAAAAGACACAAAAATGACTCAACCATATAAATGCGCAATTAGTAAGCGTCACTTCGCCAAGAATGCATCACTTCGCCAAGGCTCGAGTCAAGAAAGACAAATCATGCTTTGTAAAACCCGGACCCTATATCCACCTACCCACCCCACACTTAAAACATGCAATACCTTCATTGCATTTTAATGAAAATCAAGTAAACGTAGGGTGAGATAGAAGTTTACTTAACCGAGCGAGTTTGGGTCGAGCTCGGTGGGGTCCACTTAAGCCTTTAAGCAATTCAAACGAAAACCAATCATGGCTTGTTTCTCCCGGCTCCATAAACGCTACTAACTTATAAAATCAACCAAGGTTGGAGTCGGAAAACAAAACACTATAAAAGAAAATCACACAAGATAAAAAACACAAGAAAATATGCACATGACTCAAAACAGAACAAAACCAAGGGCTAAAAGAACCCAAAAGATAACACAAACTTTTAAAACTTTTCAAGTTTTTTAATGTTTTTAGATTTTTATATAATTGAGTGTTTTTGGATTTCCATATAAGAAGAAAGTAAGAAAGAAAGAAAAATAAAAGAAATAAATAAAACTTGGTTTGCCTCCGAAGTAGCGCTTGTTTTATGTCACTAGCTTGACGAACTTCCTTCTTAATCAAGGTGGAAAGAGAAGACCACGACGATAAGGTTTGACTCGATGGCCATCAACTTGGGATCGTGCTTGAGTCTTGGGGTCGATTAAGGACACCACCCCACTTGGATTGACTTTATCGATTCCATCGGGCCCCGTAGCTTCGAGACTCCAACCAATAACACCCTTAAAGGCTCTAAGCACTTCAATAAACCCTTCCACTTCGTCATGTATTTGTTGCGGCCTTTCCTTGTGGATGAAAACATCTTCATATCGAACATTCCGAAACTCATTTAACTCCTCCACTCGCAACATTCTCTCTAGCCCGACCTCTTTTAAGTCCGTATTCACGGCTCCTATCGCCCAAAAGGCTTCATGCTCAACCTCACGATACTCTTCAGGCTTTTTAATGGGTTTCATTTCCAACCCATCGTCAACAATATCCACCTCCCCCTTTAAAAATTCGTCGTTGCCCTCCACAACACATAAACAATCCTTGTCACACCATACCTTAGAACATCGAAGCACAATTGAATCACCATTATGAACAAAGGTCTCATTTCCTTTACTACAACTTTCAACACAAGCTCCGGGGTCAAACTCTTCTTCCTTGCTCTCTTTCCCCATAGAAACTTGGTCATCCAACTCTTGAATCACGTGGACATGTAAGCAATCCGCATGAAAGACACTTGGTGGAATAGATGACAAGTTATCCATGGAAAATGTGACCGAGTCACCCTCTACGGACAAAGTAAGACTCTTCGTTCCAACGTCTATCAAGCATTGAGTTGTAGCCATGAATGGTCGGCCTAGTAATATAGTATGATTGGCGCCATCATCCTTCACCAAGCCAACATCTAATACCACAAAGTCGACTAGAACCACGATCCCCCCGACTTGAACACGAACATCCTAGACCACTCCCTTTGGGTGACTAATTGACCGATCGACCAATTGTAAGAAAATGCGTGTCTCTTGTAAAGGAGGAAGTTTAAATTGTTCATATATCAAAGACGGCATCAAATTAACACCCAACCCAGAATCAAGCATGCCATTAATGATCTTTTCATTTCCGAGCTTGATATCAATACAAAACGAACCAGGACCTGCCTTCTTAAGAGGCTAGAGAGAAGGGTCACCAACCACACTTGCCTCGTTAGATGGATAAACTATCTCATCCATAGCTCTCTCAAGCTTTTTGGAAGAAGCTCCTTGAAGAACGTAGTGTAAGCGGGCGAATTCCAGATGGCGTCTAATATGTCGGACAATAAACCATGGAGCTTTTGAAATTGGTCGTCCTTCGTAGCACTTTGTAGCCGGGATGGATAGGGCATGGGGGCCTTAGAAATTGGTGCCTTGTAGGGATTTGAAGACTTGTGTAGGCCATCGGGAAGTTCCCTTGCTAAAGTGGGACCCACGGGCATAGAGTCGCGAAGAGTAAAAGCCCTTAGGATAGCAACCACCTCCTCCTCGAACGGTGGAACATCCGTATTATAAACCACCCCATCACTTCCATGGACCATGAATGCAAGGCCTTGCGAAGGTTGGATTGGATATTTGCCTTTCTCGTGAGCTTGCTTTAAGATATTCACATCACTTTCCAATTGCCCCACTTTAGTGTTCAACCCATTCGTCGTGGCTTTAAGAGAGTTGAATCTAGCATCAAATGAAGCCACCATAATGGGCAAAGATTGCAATTGTTGCATAATAGCCAAGAAATTTGGATCGGGAGGTGGAGTAGGAGCATTCATCGGAATAGAAGGACGAGATGGACCCGCATTCAGCTTAGCATAACCAAACTTCGGAAGCATGCGGTTGCTCAGATGATATGGAGGATTGTGATTCGGCGGACGAGCAAAAGGTGGGTTAGCAACACCGGGCCCTGCTTGATACCCTTGAACCCCACAAACCTCCCCCGATTAAGGCATCGACATATAGAAAGAGGGATTCGACGGACAATAAGTGGTCTCATGCATGTTTTCATAGTTTTCGTGGTGTTGAAATATATCAACGGGTTCATGGCTTGATATTATCGGTTTTTGATTAAATTGAAGGATTCAATATGTTTCAAGCTTTGGAAATTGAAAGAAAATGAAAATAAAGTGATTAAACTAGCTAAACTAAACTAGAAATTGAAATTGCATGTTGGTCGGATGCCTCGGTCATATGCCTCAATATGGAAATGCAAAGCTATAATGAAAATAAGCAAGAAAATGCAAGGTTTCACCAAGAACAAGCATGCATGCACAAGGTACAACTATGCATAAAAACTCAAATAAGGCAAATTAATATAAATCGAAAGCATGGATCGAAAGAGCAAGGAAATTTAATTTGAAAGTTTAAAACTTTACGGAAAATAACAAGCAACGCAGTATAGATCTAAGATTAAGTATGAAACAATGCATGAAAATAATATTGCAAATAAAGCATATAAAAAACTTGAAATCAAGACGATCCAAGAGCCGAACTATGATCTAGATGTGTCACTCATCTAGATTCCATAGCCAGTTCTTAAGATCTAACATGAATTCAAGGTGCTAAGAAAAAAAAGCATAAAAATGAAGAAAATGCATGAAACATATGAAATTACGTGAAATTAAACCAATCAAGGACTTGATCTATGATCTAGGTGTGTCACTCAACTAGATTCCATAGCTAATTCACAAGATTAAACTATGATTCTAATACCTAAGGCAAAAAGCATAAGACAAATGAAGAACAAAGCATGAAATTGAAAGAAAGCTTATTAGAATTAAAGAGAGGATCTAAAAGCTTGATTGTAATTGCAACAAATTAAAAATCCAAGGGAGTACTTCAATCCTTCTTGAGTTTGTAAACCCAAGGCAAAAAGCTTGGAAATTTAGTCCAAGAGCTAGAGAGAATAAATCCCAAACCCAAGCTTGGGTTGGGAGGAGGAGGTGTTTTTTTTTTACAAAATGAGATTAAGGTTCTATTTATAATAGGTTTAATTGGGTTTAAATGGACCAAATTATCCAAAAAAGCTTGAAATTCCCGGGTTTGACCAAAATTGATCCATGTTGACATTCCTAGCCACTTGGCTCGACCCTGGGACTGATTTGGCTCGAATTGGCTCAAGGTGGCTCGGCATTTGTTGAACCTAGGTGCGCATGGCTCGGCAGGTGGCTGGCCTGGGCAGCTTGGTATGGCGTGGGCGCGCGCTGGCGTCGGCAGGTTGGCGAGGCATGGCGAGCGTTGGCGAGCGCTGCGCGCAAGCTGTGCCGGGCGCTGCTCGAACACTGGGTAACCCAGTGTCGGCGGCGCTACCCAGTGTCGCAGTTCCGGTGCGGATTTTGGTAATGCTAGGCGAAGCTGGGCGATGCAGGGCGCTGGGCGGCGAGGCTAGGCCACCATTCCAGAATGTTAGCCATTTTTGGAGCCTCTTCTTGGCACCAATTTGGGTACTCCTTGGCTTGAACTTTGGTTTCCAATGCCTTGGCCTATTAAATAGAAATTTTTTAACGTAAAAATCCAAGAATTTCACCAAACCTCAAGGTAATTGAACCAAGTAACCCATTAAAATATAAAATTAGTAAGAAACACGAAAAACAATAAAATAAGAAAAATGACCTAAAAACCTAACGAAAAACAACTCAGAACTAATAAAATCAACGCCAAACCCTAACTAAAAATACTAGGGAAAACACAACAATTAAATGAAAAATAACTACCCCACACTTATCGGTTTGTTCGTCCTCGAACAACAAAAAGAATCGAGAGTGTACATGTAATGAACATTATGTAAAAAGAAAAATCCTTGTGCTTATCCTTATTTATATGAGGATAGTATCAATATAAACTCTCTATCTTCAAGCATTGCTTGTATTACTCTTTCTCAAATGCAAGCCAAATCGATGACTTCCTGTCAAATGGGATTTTTGAAGGTGTTCGCTCAATTCGCTTAAGTGTTTGATATGGGACGTGTTTACGCTCAAGTCGGTCAATACACGCACCTTGTCAAGATTTCACAAATCGAACGCTCATAATTGCTCGTAGTACATGACCAAATAAGAATCAAAAGAGGTCTTTATTATGGGTTGTAATGTTGGCTCTTTGGTAAGGTATGGAACATTTGGATATAGTGGCTAACACACGATCGAACATGATCAATAAAACACAAAATTCTAATTTCTAAAACCCAAAGCTTATAATCGCTTCACCTTTCCTAGTTCACCAAACTTTCCTTCGAAACCCATTCGTATATTTACACACTTTCCAACTTTACTTCACAACACATAGAAGCTTTTGAATTTGCTTCTTTTTACTAAACTTTTCGTGATTTGTGTTGGAGTATTATTCTCTTTTTTTTGTATTTTTATTGTATAAGCAACTCAAAAACCGAAACCCACAATTTATTTCCCTCACGTTTCTTGACAACTAATCGCACACTCTTACCTCAAAATTTATGAAGATATAAGAGCTAAAATCGAGCTCGGCTAACAAGAAACGGGGCATAGGCTCAAGGGGGCTCATTTGGGATATTTTAAGTAGCTTATATATTTGGATATGGCCGGAATAAGGGTGATGTATGTGCCTCGAGGTCATTTCCAGATTCAATCATGTACGAGCAAAATCAAGCCTCCTCAATGGAATTTCCATAAAAATGCAAGCAAAACCGATAATTCACACAAGGCTACTCACTAGTTTGCACCGAATTCGGGAACATAATCCAAAGAGCTTTTAGAGCTTTGCAATCTTCTCACGAGCAAATGTTGATTATATATATATATATATATATATATATATATATATATATATATATATATATGCGGGTTTTGGACGAAGCAAAAATATTCAACTCCTCACACAAGAGGGCATAAACATGTAAAAACCCGACAACTAAACTATTCAAACTTCGAAGCATGTGGAGTTCTTCAATAATGTAATAAAGACGCAAAAGATACAAAAATCGACTCAACCATAAAAAGCGCAAATAGTAAGTGTCACTTCACCAAGAATGCATCACTTCACCAAGGCTCGAGTTAAGAACAACAAAAAAATGCTTTTCGACACCCGGACCCTAACAACCTACCCACCCCACACTTAAACCATGCAATACCCTTATCGCATTTTAATGAAAATCAAGTGAAAGGAGGGTGAATAGAAACTTCCTCAACCGAGCGAGTTTAGGTCGAGCTCGGTGGGGCCCACCTAAGCATCTAAGCAATCCGAGTGAACATCGAGCATGGCTAGGATCTCCTGGCTCCACAAACGCTACCACTTTTATTACAAAACATGCTTTGTAATACCCGGACTCTAACCACCTACCCACCCCACACTTAAACCATGCAATGCCCTTATTGCATTTTAATGAAATTCAAGTAAAATAAGGGTGAAATAGAAACTTCCTTAATCGAGTGAGTTTAGATCGAGCTCGGTGGGGTCCACTTAAGCATCTAAGAAATCCAAGCAAAAATCGAGCATGGATAGTAACTCCTAGCTCCACGAACACTACTCACTTATCTAATCGACCAAGGTTGGAGTCAAAAGACAAAACCTAGAAAAAAGAATCACACGAAATTAAAAACACAAGGAAATATGTACATGAATCTCAACAAAATATTTTTTTGTTTTTCAATTTTTCAAACATTTTTGGATTTTCATTAAAATAAGAAAGAAAAGAAAAGAAATAAACGAGAAGAACTTGGGTTGCCTCCCAAGAAGCGCTTGTATTACGTCATTAGCTCGACGTACTCTCTTTTGGTCAAGGTGGAAAGATCACGGGAGGATCCACCAACACAATCTCCTCCTTGTCGGGAGGATCCACTCTTTGGAACGTCCTTGGCGCATTGCATAGCTCAAATAAGTTCCGCCATAAAGTAAACGTTCCAAATGGGAAATTGAATCTCGTCTCGACTAGGTCCTCGGGTGGGATGGTAGTTTTAAAGTGATCCAACGACTCATCTCAAAAACAAAAGGAGTAATGGTCGGCTATCTTTTCCAACATGTGGTCGTACAACGGGAGAGGGAAACGATCGCTCTTCGTATCCGCATTTAAATTCTTAAACTTGATCAACATCCTCCATCCCATTTTAGCCCTCGTGGCCAATAACTTTCCCTTTTCGTCCTCGATCACCTTTTCGTCTTCCACTATTTCCTCAAGATTCAGATTCAAATGCCTTTGAAATCCTCGAGGTGTCTTGGCATCATCCTCCAAGACGAGTGTATGCAAGTACGTCCAAGGGCTAGTTCCCTTAATCACTCCGGGTCTCCAACCAATCGCACCCTAATGAATTTTAAGCTCTTCAACTGACCCCTCCTCTTCTTCTCGCTCTGGATTGGCAAAGATGATAGACGGTTTGCTCTCCTTTTCCTCCAAATAGACATGCTCGAGGTGAGATGGGAAAGTCTTAGGCTCGGGCTTGTGCCTCCCCCCGACCTCCTTGGAGGTCAATTCAAACAAATCACCGATATCGTCAAGGTACTCGTCAAGCTCTCCAATCTTCTCATCAAAAATCTCCACCTCCCCCGCCAGAAAATATGTCGGTGCCCTCAACTACACAATCATAATCTCCTTCACTCACGTCGTTGGCACATTGAAACATAATTGGCTCGTCGTTATGGACAAGGGGCTCATCATCCTAACAATGATCCTCAAAATAGGCCTCTCGGACAATATCCTCCTCAATACTCCTATCCTCCATATAAACTTGTTCGACCAACTCTTGGGCCACGTCCATGCGTAAGCAAACCTCGATGGATAAGCTTGATAGATAGGGTATAGGGGCATCGGGAATATTATTTGCACAATTGGGGAGGGTAGAATCAGGAAGAGGAATAATACTCGTAATAGGAACCACCTCCACCTCGGATGGCGGAACAACCGTACAATCAACCACCCCACCACTTCCAATGACCGTGACCACAAGAGAATGTGAAGGTTATCTTGGCAATTCGTCTTCCTCATTCGCAAGCTTCAACATATTCACATCACTTTCCAATTGCTCAATTGTAGTGCATAATCTGTTCGTCGAAGCCTCAAGAGCGGTGAACCGAGCCTCAAAAATGGTGAACCGAGCCTCAAATGACATCGACATAGATTGCAATTATTACATGGTCATGGTAAGATTTGGATTGGTGGGAGGAATGAGAGCATCCATCGGAATATGGAGGGCAGGAGGGGCATTTTGGTCATTGGAGCTCAAACCTCTGAAGGACGCATACGGATCGGGATCATGAGTGCCGTTGGTGGCACCAAATGGGGCATAATCGAAATTGGAAGTGAGAGAACTATCATATAGGCCGGGATTCGGAATTTGGCCACCCTCATACTCATTCGAACTCGCAAAGCCATACATAGACAAGCTCGTGCAATGATTGGAAGCATTATACCAACCATAAGGCTCGGATGTCGGTATATGCATGTTCGGGAAGTGATTAGGAGCACCAAATCTTCTATATAGATCAACCGAACCCGAGGACTCGCTAAACCCGACATGGTTTGAACCATGCTCTCCCATGCCGGGTTACCCATAACCGAAACCACCATTAGAAACGTGGTTTCCACCATGCCCTCCCACGTTGCCAATGCCATTATACAACATCTCGTTCCCGAAATGGTTTGCACCATGCCCTCCCATGTCGGGAATGTATCCACCAAAGTTATACGTACCTAAAATACTTAACAAAAAATGTCAAATAACAAAGAAAATTAAAAACACAAAGAAACAACAATCAAATCGAAAGCCTTAACCAAGCTGAGTCGCAACGACGCCATTTTATTTTCAAAGTTTTCATGGTGTTGAAATATATCAACAGGTTCATGGCTTGATATTATCGGATTTCGATTCAATTGAAGGATTCAATATGTTTCAAGCTTTGGAAATTGAAAGAAAATGAAAGTAAAGCGATTAAACTAGCTAAACTAAACTAGAAATTGAAATCGCATGTTGGTCGGATGCCTCGGTCGGATGCCTCAATAGGGAAATGCAAAGCTATGATGAAAATAAGCAAGAGAATGCAATGTTTCACCAAGTACAAGCATGTATGCACAAGGTACAACTATGCATAAAAACTCAAATAAGGCAAACTAACATAAATCGAAAGCATGGATCGAAAGAGCAAGAAAAGTTAACGTGAAAGTTTAAAACTTTAAAGAAAATAACAAGCAACGAAGTAAACATCTAAGATTAAGCATGAAATAATGCATGAAAAAAAAAATGCAAATCAAGCGTATGAAAAATTGAAATAAAGATGATCCAAGAGCCGATCTACGATCTAGATGTGTCACTCATCTAGATTCCATAGCCATTTCTTAAGATCTAACATGAATTCAAGGTGCTAAGACAAAAGGCATAAAAATGAGGAAAATGCATGAAACATATGAAATTACGTGAAATTAAATCAATCAAGGACTTGATCTATGATCTAGGTGTGTCACTCAACTAGATTCCATAGCCAATTCACAAGATTAAACTATGATTCTAATACCTAAGGCAAAAAGCATAAGACAAATGAAGAACAAAGCATGGAATTGAAAGAAAGCTTACTAGAATTAAAGAGAGAATCCAAAAGCTTGATTGTAATTGCAACAAATTAAAAATCTAAGGAAGTACTTGAATCATTCTTGAGCTTACAAACCCAAGGCAAAAAGCTTGAAAATTTAGTCCAAGAGCTAGAGAGAATAAATCACAAACCCAAGCTTGGGTTGGGAGGAGGTGTTTTTTTTTACAAAATGAGAGTAAGTTTATATTTATAATAGGTTTAATTGGGTTTACATGGGCCAAATTAGCCAAAAATCTTGAAATTCCCGGGTTTGACAAAAATTGACCTGTGTTGACCTTCCTAGCCACTTGGCTCGACCCTGGGCTTGATTTGGCTCGAATTGGCTCGATTTGGATCAAGGTGGCTCGGCAATTGCCGAGCCTAGGCGCGCATGCTCGGCAGGTAGCTGGCCTAGGCGGCTGAGTGTAGCGTGGGCGCGCGCGGGCTGGGGCGCTGGCATCGGCAGGTTGGCGAGAGGTGGCAAGGCATGGCGAGCGTTGGCGAGCGCTGTGCGCGAGGCATGGCGAGAGGTGGCAAGGCATGGCAAGCGCTGCGCGCGAGCTGTGCCGGGCGCTGCTCGGACATTGGGTAACCCAATGTTGGCGGCGCTACCCAGTGTCGCAGTTCCGGCGTGGAATTTTGGCAATGCTAGGCGAAGCTGGGCGACGGGGCGCTGGGCGGCGAGGCTAGGCCACATTCCAGAATGTTAGCCATTTTTGGAGCCTCTTCTTGGCACCGATTTAGGCACGCCTTGGCTTGACCTTTGGTCTACAATGCCTTGGCCTATAAAATAGGAATTTTTAAACCTAAAAACCCAAGAATTTCACCAAACCTCAAGGTAATTGAACCAATTAACCCATTAAAATATAAAATTAGCAAGGAACACGAAAAATAATAAAACAAGAAAAACGACCTTAAAACCTAACAAAAAACGACTCAAAACTACTAAAATCAACGCCTAACTCTAACTAAAAATACTAGGGAAAAACACAACAATTACATGCAAAATAATGCCCAATCATTCCACAAGACACACATGGAGGATCCAGATTTGGGCAAGATAACTTAGCAATTTGAGCCCGCATATCCGCTAGTTCCTTTTTCAACTCAAGCTCCTTGGGGGAAGAAGCTTCACTCACTTCATTAGTACTTGAATATAACTCTTGGGAAGACTTTTGTTGAGAGTTTTTGGCTAGAGTGGTGAAAACCTTGAGAAGCACTTGG